>JAJHIY020001026.1:990000-1027500 GCA_022114975.2 Lampris megalopsis | reverse complement strand
TGTTTAAAATAAGCTGGGACACAACCAGATTGCAGGGAGCCATTTATAATAAAGACCAGTCATGAACCAATAGACCCAAGCACAATTTTAAGCAGGGAAGTTGGTAAAATACGGGGCTGCAACGGACGAATAACAGAACAATAGCTGTAGTGGTTACTGCAGGGCGAGTCAAGGTACCGTTTAGCTGTGACATCGGTTGTCTTGCGTGTTTTTTATGCTAACATCGTGTGCTGGGGTTTTGCGGAAGGAAAAAGAGCTGATATAGCTGCTTCAAGCTCCACACAGCCGCCTGCTTAAAATAAAGTTTATATCAATATAAATACATCGCCAGGACGCTCATGAAAAGGTTTAGACAGGTCCATACTTCATTTCCACCCGCACTGGAATTTACCACCACTTACACATAAAATGCACTCAGAAGTACGTTTTGTGTGTGTGTGTTTAAGGGCATATAGGAAAATATCAGATGCATGTACACTCCAAGTGGAGTTACTCTTGAATGTTAATTAAACTGCACAAGGCACGCTACTTGTGTGCGCGAGTGTGTGTGTGTGTGTGTGTGTGTGTGTGTACCTCCTGTGCTGCGGGGTTCGGTGTAGCAGCAAGCTGGGGTTCCGGAGCGTTCCTCAGCACGTCACAGAAGGACAGACCCGACTCTGCCTGCAGACCTGACAACAAACACACACACACACAAACACGCATCACACACACACACACACTGATTACACAACACTATATTTATTTATTCATTTCCCCCCCTTTCTCCCCAACTGTATCCAGCCAATTACCCCACTCTTCCGAGCCGTCCCTGTCACTGCTGATCCGGGGAGGGCTGCAGACTACCCCACGTCTCCTCCCATACATGTGGAGTCGCCAGCTGCTTCTTTTCACCTGACAGTGAGGAGTTTCACCAGGGGGATGCAGCACGTGGGAGGATCACGCTATTCCCCCCAGTTCTCCCTCCCCCCTGAACAGGCACCCTGACCGACCAGAGGAGGCGCTAGTGCAGCAACCAGGACACATACCCACATCCGGCTTCCCACCCGCAGACACGGCCAATGGTGTCTGTAGGGACGCCCGACCAAGCCGGAGGTCACACGGGGATTCGATACAGCGATCCCCATGTTGGTAGGCAACGGAATAGACCGCTACGCTACCCAGATGCTCTACACAACAAAAACTTTTTGAACCTTGATCCTGTATGTATGTATATGTCTGTATAATTGAATATTTATGTAATGGGTTAAAGATTTGTCATTTTGACAAGCGACGAGTTTTCAATTTCTGCCAAAAATCATTCCCACAGAACTGAATTTAAACTCGTATTTCTCCCAGGAAGGTTGACTGAACACTAGACTCTTTTCAACCTGTCATGTACTCAAGGACACACAGACACACATACAGACACACTGAGTACATACTACACACAAAAAATATACACGGTACACATGAACACACAAAACATGCTTCCCCGCACTCACAAACACATTCTAACACACATTTATGACAATAAATTTGACGTTCACAACTATACATATAGTTGGACATGTTTACATGTGCCCTGTGATGGCCTGGCGGCCTGTCCAGGGTGTCTCCCTGCCTGCCGTCCAAAGACTGCTGGGATGGGCTCCAGCATCCTGTGACCCTGAGAGCAGGATACGCAGTTTGGATAATGGATGGATGGATGTGTACATGTGCACAAATGTAAAACTGACAGAGTGAGAGAGGCAGAGAGTGACAGACAGACAGCGAGAGAGATAGACAGACACAGGATAGACAGGCAGAGAGAGAGAGAGAGAGAGAGAGAGAGAGACTAGAACAAAGTTTCTGGGTTCATATGAATGCTACAAACAATGTGTTCACAGTAAAAAAGACGCTCTAAACATCCATATGCATGATGGGATATTTATGTGTCTCCCCGCCTGCTCCGTGTGAGCTCCTCTACAGCAGAAGGACGTTCAGCTCTTTTCTTCGGCTGAGCAACGCTTGGATGCATCGCGCCTATTCAGAATCACAAATCTATAAACCCAGTTCAGAATGAACCTTAACTCCTTCAGTCCTGCAAAACCAAGCCTTCAGAAGCTTTAAACAAACAAATAACACAGGACTGAAAAGGTATGGCTGATAATTAACACGCAACACACTGATTGGAGTCCACCAAATCGTCAATGGAAGACATGAATGTTTGAAACTTGAATATTCACAAGGCCAGATTAGTGATGAATTTATTTTTTAAATAAATATATGTAGGTAATTCTGTTCTTAATTTGTTTTGCGTTTATATAAGAAAAAAATAGAACCGATGAGGACAGAGCGTTACTTTTTTATCATTAACCCATGTTTCCATAATTTATTTAATTAACTCTGCGTGGGGAGGGCAGCTCGGTGGCACAGTGGTTACCACGGTGGCCTCACAGAAAGAAAGTCCTGGGTTTGAGCCCCGGGGTACTCCAACTTTGGGGGTCGTCCCGAGTCATCCTCTGTGTGGAGTGTGCTTGTTCTCCCCGTGCCTGTGTGGGTTTCCTCCGGGTGTTCCAGTTTCCTCCCACAATCCCAAGACATGTAGGTCAGGTGAATCGGCCATACTAAATTGTCCCTAGGTATGAATGTGTGTGTGTGCATGTATGTCGGCTCTGTGTGATGGCCTAGCGGCCTGTCCGGGGTGTCTCCTCGCCTGCCGCCCAATGACTGCTGGGATAGGCTCCAGCATCCCCACGACCCTGGGAGCAGGATAAGCGGTTCAAATAATAGAAAACTATCTATATGAACCTTTTCAATTGGCTTTCAGGGCCTGATATTCCACTGAAACTGCTCTGACCAGAGTTGTGAATGATCTTCTACTAGATATGAACTCTGATTCAACTTCTGTGCTTCTACTGCCGAACCTCAGTGCAGCCTTTGACACCATTAAACACTGTATACTATTTGACAGAATAAATTGTCATTTTGGTGTCTCTTGCTTAGCTATCTCTTGGCTTAAGTCCTACTTATCTGGAAGAACACACTGTGTCTGCTACAATAATATTACATCAAGATTCTCTGACGTTAAATATGGTGTACCTCAGGGCTCAGTTCTTGGCCCTCTACTTTTCTCTCTTTATATTTCACCTCTTGGCCAAATTATATGCAGTCATGAAATACATTTCCATTTATGTGGATGATACTCAACTGTATGTGCCTATAAGGGCTGATGATCATACTCAAATGGCTAATTTAGAAGTCTGCTTGGCGGCTGTGAAAAATTGGATCTCACTAAATTTCCTGCTTTTAAAGTTGGATAAAACTGAGATGCTGGTCGTTGGCCCTGCTAGACACAGACACCAGTTTGATCAAGTAACAATAACAATCGACAACGCTGTGATTTCACAAAGTGTGGCAGCCAAAACTCTTGGTGTAACGTCTTTCCTTTGATAAGCATATTAAAGAATTCCCCAAGATTGGCTTTTTTCACTTACTTAACATAGCTAAAAGTCAGTCTTTCCTGTCTATGGCTGACGCAGAGACTCTAATACATGTATGTTTCATCCAGATTTGATTACTGTAATGTTCTGTTTTCAGGTCTGCCACATTCTCGTACTAAGTCTTCAGATAGTTCAAAATGCTGCAGCTAGAATCCTTACTAGAAAATCTGACCATATTACACCAATTCTTGCCTCCCTTCATTGGCTTCCTATCCATGTTAGATCAGAATACAAGGTGCTTCTGCTGACTTATAAAATCCTAAATGGGCTTGCCCCATCCTACCTGTCTGATCTCCTTAAACCATACATTCCATTGCAAGCTATTCGCTCTCAAAATACAGGGCTCCTGTGTATACTCAAAGTTAAACAGAAGTCAGCTGGTGGCAGGGCCTTTCCTGTAAGTATCGGAATCTGTAAGTTTCCTGTAAGTATCAGTCCCTGTTCTTGTGGAATAACCTGCCTGCTGCCATCAGACGATCAGAGTCCGTTGAGTCCTTTAAATCCAAACTTAAAACTCATCTTTTTGCCTTAGCCTACAGTTAGTTGCCTTGAAGTTGAGTGCTTCACGACCTGTACTGCATGGTGGGTCGGTTTCTGTCTCAATGAATTTACCAAGCACTGTTCTGCCGATGAGATTATAGCGTATATTGCACACTGCTCTCTTCTCTCACGTCTTTTCTCTCTCTCTGAATGATGTCTTCTCCTTTCTCTTCTTCTGTGTATGTGCATAGTGTGATGTGAGTCGCCCTTGTGTGCACATGCAGTCTGTCCTCCTCCCAGATCTCCATGGTGATGGTGGTCGCCACTTGGACGCTGCTTGGCATCCCCCTCATCACATTTTCTTTTTATAGTCCATGTAATTTTGTTATCCTGTTTCAATGTTATATCCTTCTCTCACTCAGACATGACTCTTTTTTTTTGTCTACATAGTGATGGTGGTCGCATAACTCAGGTCCTGGGCTTTTCCGGTGGCATTTGGACACTGCTTGGCATCCTCCTCATAATATATTTTATATTTCCATTATAATTCTGTTATCGTCTTTCAGTGTTATATTGTGCAAATTGTGTAAACACAACATTCACTGCACGTTGTTCATCTTGGGAGAGAGAGATCCTCCTTTGTTGCTCTCCCTGAGGTTTCTTACTATTTTTTTCTCCCTGTTAAAGGTTTTTTTAGGGAGCTGTTCCTTATCTGATGTCAGGGTCTAAGGACAGGATGTTGTATTGCTGTAAAGGTCACTGAGGCAAATTGTAATTTGTGATAATGGGCTATAAAAATAAAATGGACTTTTACTGTGACTACAGTATCATTGTGACAGTAGTATTATTGTGACAGTAATATTAGCAATATTACTGTGACAGTATAAGCAGTATTACTGTGACAGTAGTATTGGCAGTATTACTGTGACTGCAGTATTACTGTGACAGTAGTATTAGCAGTATTATTGTGGCAGTAATATTAGCAGTATAACTGTGACAGTAGTATAAGCAGTACTGCTGTAACAGTAGTATCAGCTGTGCTACTGTGACAGTAGTATAAGCAGTATTACTGTGGCAGTCGTATAATCAGTATTGCTGTGACTGCAGTATTATTCTGATGGTAGTATTATCACTCTGACCGTGTTATTATTGTGACAGCAGTATTAGCTGCATTACTTTGACTGCAGTATTGTTTTGGCAGTAGTATTAGCAGTATTTTTGTGGCAGTAATATTAGCAGTATTAACGTGACAGTAGTATATGCAGTTTAACTGTGACAGTAGTATAAGCAGTATTACCATGTTACTGTTAGCAGCACTACTTTGTTAGCAGTATTCCTAATCAGTACTGTTTGGTGTCCTCTACCGTTAGAAGCACCAAGAGAAAGGTCAAGGTGACCGGTTTCTACTGCTGATGATGAATTTAGTTCACTTCAAACATATTAATCTGCTCCCTCTTTCAATCTCTTTCTTCCTAACTTAGTTTCTTTCTCTTTAACTTGTGGTTTTTCTCTCTTTCCCTCTCTATCGCTAACATATAGTACATGTAATATTCTCTCATAAGCATCTTTTTTGTTTTTTAAAGTTGATAGCCTCTCCCTCTCTCATCCCATCTCTCTCTCATCCCATGCTGTTTGCAGTCTTTGAACTGGCTTAGCATCAGAGCTCCAGAGATTTGAATGTCCGATTTACTTTGTATTTCATCATGTGTTTATCAAAGTGGAAATTAACTGGACGTGCATTTTACACCGCTGGCTTCATTAAAGTCCAAGTTCTCTTTCATCTATTTAACAACCGGTCCAACACGAGAACCGCTGTGGTAGTTCCAGTACAAGAGCCCTTATCTTTATCTTGCCTATATCCCGTTTCAATATTGCCACGAAGAATGTAAGTCCTTTTTTTCAAACTTAAAGTGGTCATCTGTAATGCTTTTCATGTTACAAAAATGCTATATTTGATACCTTTTCACCTTGGCATTTTCATAGAAACTGCCATTCAATGTATTAGCGTTCTGCCATAAGTACTCTATAGGTTGATCTTCATTGCGGCTGGCAGGGTCCATCTTTCCCGCCAAATACTCAAACAAGAATAAGAAGAATAACAAGGAGAAGAACAAGAACAATAAAAAGAACAAGAACAAGAAGAATAACAAGAACGAGAATAACGAGAACGAGAAGAACAAGAAGAATAAGAACAAGAACAAGAAGAAAAAGAATAAGAAGAAAAGAGAAGGATGACAAGAACGAGTAACAAGAAGAAGAAGAACAAGAACTACAATAAGAACAATAAGAACACAAGAACAAAAACAAGAACAATAACAACAAGAATAATAAGAACAAGAAGAAGCAGAAGAACAAGAACAATAATAAGAACAAGAACAAGAAAAAGAACAAGACGAACAAGAAGAACAGCCTTGCATGTCGAATGCAGAAGAGAGAGTGATAGGCGCTAAAATACGAAGCTGAACATTACCCAACATTTATTGAAGTTTAATTAACTGTTTGAGATGGACTGATTTTGTTGCTCAACATTACCGTGTCAGATGACATTGGCCATCAGCCTTCTCTCTCCAAAATAAACATGCTACCACTGGATTATCCTGCTGGTGTTACAGCAAAACCTGCGACCGCTGGAAACTATGGACTGCACGTGAACGCTCTGTGTGCAGGATCACATTCATTTCAAATGGAACTTTAGGATTTGCAGAATGAAAAAGGGCTACTTAAAAAAACCAGTTTAAACACAAATTGCTACAACACTAAACTCCTTAAAATATCTCTTGAAGACTCTTTTCTAACACTGCTGTCAAAAGAAAAACAAAAAACAAGATGATAAATCTTGATATGAAGTTAGTCTGAATACTGTACAGTCCATTCTCCCTCAACATTTCTTTTAAAAGGTAAAAAAAAAAATGTTGTCCAGTTCATTCACCGTATCACGCCTGACACTTCATCTGTCTCCACAAGACAAACAGAGGATTCCTCATCTTCTTTCAAGTGTTGGGCTGTAAATTTATTAATTGTTCGGTCTGATGGAGAGCTTTATTTTTCTTTCTTTCTTTCTTTTTTTCACATGGACGCCACGCGAGTGTGAGGATCATGTCTTCATTAAACCAGATGAAAGATTCCAACTCAATCGACCAAAGGGAGAGACAAAAACAGCCAACGTTTTCGCATGTATGGACTGTGGTTCTGCAGGCGCTGAAATATGCAGCAGGTATGAAATATGCATGTGGAAGAGGAACTTCTTTTGATCAGATAGAAGTGTAATGAGCTCTTCAAAAGAGAAGCTGTGTAAGTCTATTCCTTAGCTCTTCATACAAGAGATGTTTCAATATACCAAGCGAGCGGTAGTGAGATGAAAGCTCTAGCGTAGTCACGGCAGTCAGGGATGACTTTAATTTGAATAAACGGTGAGGTCGAATTCACTAACATTTAAACCATCCTGGGTTTGCGCTGAAAATTGCAAAGCCAGTAATCTGGACATGGGTCAGACACGTACCGTTACAGAAAAGGACAATGCATCAGAACAATGCGTGCACACAGAGAATAGCCTTCCTTATCAACTTATACTTCACGTGCTCTACATCTAAACCGACACACATCGGCACACACTGGACGACATGATGACTCAGGGCCCCTAAATACTTTCCACGTACCGTGGCGGTAATGCACTAAGCTGGTTACCCAACCGCCATTATAACACAAAGAAGGAGACGCATTAGGAAAGAAATGTCTTCATGCATGCTCAATAATCCAGGTAAGGAAATCACAAAAAGTTGTATCAGCTCATCGTGACGTGTTTGTGGAGAGAAACGTCTCATCACTCATCTTAAGTGCAAATCACTGTGACATTAACTACAGTTATAAAGGCCATGCCTACTATTCACAGAGGACTGGGGAATAGTTGCAATCACAGCACTGTAAGATGGCGACAGAAGTACTCTTGCCCCCCTCCCCCCATGCCTGAACTGAGCGCTAAGAGCTATAGCCATACACATCATGGCCCGTAACTGCTAGTAGTGGCTAGCAGGCATTGATTGTGGCTATTCGTCTTTCTTAGTTTAATGATCGAATAGTTCACGTTACCTCTCCTGGGAAGTTCGACTCCGTGGCATGTTGCTTTATAAAGCCAGAGAGCCAATCTAACATCGAAACAATGGGAGGTGTGTATGCACTGCCGCCTGCATCACTGCTCCTGCCTTTCAGCGTTCTCCTGGCCTTCACATATCTGTCTCGCAGATATTTACATTTCTGACAACAAGCATTCTCCTCTCTGCCGAGTGTTTGAGCAATTTCTCAGCAGGAGTTCCCCACCATTTTGGCTGTCTTTGTATTCTCTCAAAGACGAATTGTAAAGCTGTAGGCCACGGCGGATCTCCTCGCACAACCTCTCTTCAAAACAAGCATCCATTGTTAGCTGGAGAACGCGCATTTGTTGTCGTCTCATTAGGGCAAGTTCTTCTTGGAGTTTTAGGTCTGTTGGCAAACAACCGCCATCTACTGGAATGGAGTGTGAATCGGAGCATGTGCAGTTGGTGCACTTGCCGTGCGGACATGCCACACAGTCACAAATTTTGGGCTGCGCAGGGACCCTCGCGGACATGAGTGGATAACGTCATTTAAGTGACGCGGACCAAAGAGGACCCTCGCGGACACAGGGACGCGGAACGCATGAGTTTGTCTTCAGACAACAAGTGTCTCGCATCATCTGCAACACAAACAGGAGGCAGCAGTGGACACGCGCCAAACGCAGATCTCTTCTGGTTTTTCTTAACAGCAGAATAAAATGAACAAAATGTCACAAACCGATTGCTAGGAGTCTCGTTTTAAGTGTTATTTCAAGTCGGCTTTTGTATGATAGACTTTAGAGGACAAAAGGGACTGGAGCACAATAATTGTGCAATTAATTGCACAGTAGTTATGCAATTAAAGGGCCGTGAATTAATCGGTGTGCTCCAGTCCCTTTTGTCCTCTGGACGCTTGCTGTCATTGACTTGAGAAGCATCCGATTCAGCTGTTTTTGCACTGCACCACTGCACTTTATCGCCTCGTATTTCACCTGTATATAGTCCATCCTTGTGTACATATCTGAAGATTGTTGTGTTTTTGTGTTGTTATTCTATATTAAGTACACAGCGAGCCACGAAAACGGAGTCAAAGTCCATGCAGTGTAAACCTACCTGGCCATTAAACGTGATTCTGATTCTGGCGGGAAGATGCGTGGAGAACCGTTTCAACATGATGAATTTTAACTATATTACAATAGGCCTGCGTTGCCAACCCCCGCAAACCCAAATGTTTGCAAAATGGTTATGTGTAGCTATTAGATTCGAGATGGTTAACTTTAAGTTTAGAGTTAGAGATTGTTATGTTTAGGTATTAGAGATGATTAAGTTTAGGTTTGGGTTTGTTTTGGTTAAGGTTAGGGAAAGGATCTGGGAGACCGTTCGTCAAGCATTTTAATCTGCGTTTAGTGTAAACTGAAGTTAAAAGAAAAACTTAATGAGGGCATCCGGGTGGCGTGGCGGTCTTTTCCATTGCCTAGCAACACGGGGATCGGCGGTTGGAATTCCCGTGTTACCTCCGGCTTGGTCGGGCATCCCTGCAGACACAGTTGGCCGTATCTACGGGTGGGAAGCTGGATGTGGGTATGTGTCCTGGTCACTGCATTGGCGCCTCCTCTGGTCGGTCAGGGTGCCTGTTCGGGGGGGAGGGGGAACTGGGGGGAATAGCGTGATCCTTCCACGCGCTACGTCCCCCTGGTGAAACTCCTCACTGTCAGGTGAAAAGAAGCGGCTGGTGACTCCACGTGTATCGGAGGAGGCATGTGGTAGTCTGCAGCCCTCCCCGGATCAGCAGAGGGGGTGGAGCAGTGACCGGAACAGCTCGGAAGAGTGGGGCAATTCGCCGGATGCAATTGGGGAGAAAGAAAATTTTAAAAAAAAAAACTTAATGGCCATCTCAATCACGCCCTCATTCATCATTACGTTGATGGTCAAGACATTTTAGATGTGTAATTATGCTACATGTGAACATTCAGTCTGAGGGACTGAGTTTGGTTTCTACTGATGAGGTCTTACCATGGAGAGCTCTGTAAGCACCGCCAAGACACGCCGAGTTAGCAACATCTATGGTGTAGACCGGAGTATTGAAGATATCAGAGAGAACCTGAGAGAGTGAGGGGGAGAGCAGAAGAGACGTATGGAAAAAGAGCAAGAGCGTGAGCGGATGAGATGAAACGAGAAAAGAACAAGGAGGAGATAAGGAAGGAAAGACAAAGAAGAAGAAAAAGTTGGCGAGTGATGGAACAATGACATAAAAAGAGGGATGGGAGACAGAAATCGAGGGAGAAGGTGGGAGACAGAGGGATGGAGAGTGAGAGGTAGGGGAAGACAAGACATGGAGAGAAAGAGAATAAGGGTAAAGAGGTAGGACAGAGGAGGTAACAGAGAGAGAAAATAGAGGTAGGTAAGTGCATTAGTATTTATTTTGAATTGATGAATATTTTGCAGCCTCCGGGCTGGAATATGAAAAAAAGTTCATCATTAAATTAGTCTGAAAATAATAAGCGACAAAAAACAACAAGCAAATGCCCATTAACACTGGAGTTAATAAAGTCGAATCCAGACAGGATTATCTTCTGTGAGACGTCAGCGTCTTCTGAGCAAAGCAGCTGAAATGAATTCAACAGCGTTCAGTGACGTCTTAACTTTCCTGCTCGCGGTCAGTCTGTCAAAGGAGTTATTCACCTTCATCTCATTCAGGAAACAAAACTTGAATTTAATTGTCTGAATAAAACTAGAACAAGGGTGACAGGAGGAACGACCGAGAGAGAGAGAGAGAGAGAGAGAGAGAGAGAGAGAGAGAGAGAGAGAGAGAGCGAGAGAGAGAGAGAGAGAGAGAGAGAGAGAGAGAGAGAGAGAGCGCCCTGATGGAAGGTATATTATAGAGCAACTAAACTTTACAGCACTTTGGCGAGTTTGCTTCTATGTAGGGCGGCATGGTGGCGCAGTGGTTAGCGCGGTGGCCTCACAGCAAGAAGGTTCTGGGTTCGAGCCCCGGGGTAGACCGACCTTGGGGGTCGTCCTCTGTGTGGAGTTTGCATGTTCTCCCCGTGTCCAAGTGGGTTTCCTCTGGGAGCTCCGGTTTCCTCCCACAGTCCAAAGACATGTAGGTCAGGTGAACCGGCCGTGCTAAATTGGGTGTCTCCTCACCTGCCACCCAATGGCTGCTGGGATAGGATCCAGCATCCCGTGACCCCGATTGGGATGAGTGGCTTGGATAATGGATGGATGCTTCCATGTAAAAGGGAAGAGGATCTCGGGTCTGGTCTGACGGTGGGACCAGGTGACGTTAGCGTGGCAGGCTGAACTGCTGTGGAGAACACTGATGATGAGTGTGTGTGATTCAGGTGTGCTAATGAGACAGCATTGACAACTGTCAATAGTTTTGTCAATGCTGGTTGAGCAGGATGGAGGATATGAGACACGATATCTTTTTTCTCTGTCTATCTCAGCTTTTATCGGCCTTCTTCTCATCTGTCTCTGTCTTTCACCATCATTTTCAGTCTGTCCATCTTAAGTCTCACAGTTCCTCGCTCTCTCTCTGTGAAGCTGTGTGACATCATTATGTGTGGTGATGATGTCATCCAGTCCATCTCTCACTGCTGGACTAAACAGTTTATACCTCCCGCCTCACATCGTCAAACGTGACGGCGTCGGTTCTGAAACGTTCTGGACCCACTGGACTCATATAGACCCGCACCAGCCCACTACCAGTTCCCTTGAACTGTCTCTGGTAACTGACTCTGGTGATTCAATAGCAGGGCGACGAAGCACCGTCCTCATCCTCACCTACTGGAAACCAGCCTGTCGTACAGACATATACACTCCATCCTACTCACACCATCACTGCAGTCCCTGTTTCCCTACAACTGCCATATGAAAGGAGAGAGATGAAGAGAAACAAAGGGAGGCAAGGGAAGGGCGAGTGAGGTACCAAGACAGACAGAAAAAACCCAGAACGAAACAGAGGACAGACAGAGACAGATAAATAGCTAGACTCACCTGTAGAATGGCCTTGTTAGAAGAGGCTCCTCCTGTTGCCAGCACTCTGGTCCCAGGAACTAAACACACACACACACACACACACACACATTAAATAAAACCCCATATCCCCCTTGTAAACCTGCCTCCACACTGTGCTGTATGAATGTAAGACTGAATATGTCTGCATCCGGGAGGATCCAGTTCAGGTGTCATTTTCACAAGCAGCCCTGTGGATTTTTCAGGTTCGGTCATAAATCCTTCAGTTAAATGGACGTCACTTTATTTCTCACATATTTCAGTGTGAGTATTTCTCAGTCCAAAGACATGTATGGGGTGGCGCAGTGGTTAGCATGGTTAGCGCGATTGCCTCACAGCAAGAAGGTCCTGGGTTCGAGCCCCGGAGTAGTCCAACCTTGGGGGTTGTCCCGGGTCGTCCTCTGTGTGGAGTTTGCATGTTCTCCCCGTGTCTGCGTGGGTTTCCTCCGGGTGCTCCAGTTTCCTCCCACAGTCCAAAGACATGTAGGTCAGGTGACTCAGCCGTACTAAATTGTCCCTAGGTGTGTGTGTGTGTGTGTGTGTGTGTGGGCCCTGTGTGATGGACTGACGGCCTGTCCAGGGTGTCTCCCCGCCTGCCGCCCAATGACTGCTGGGATAGGCTCCAGCATGCCGCGACCCCAATTGGGATAAGCAGCTTGGATAATGGATGGATAGTTCAGTGTTTTTTACACTTGTTATTGAACGTCAGACTCTTCAACCTCCATCCTGCTTCTCCTTCCCTCTCCTTTCCCCGACAGACCTCCTCCTCTCCCCTTGTCCTACCCCCCCCTCCATTTTTAACCTCTCTTCTTCTCCTTTCCCTTTCTCTTCTCGGCTTTCCTCTGGCTCTCCTTCCATAATTCAATCGTTTTGTAGTCTCCTCCTCTTTTGTCTTCTCCTCTGTTTACCATCTCTGTACCCTCCTCCATCCTCTATAATCCCATGTTCTCCTCTTTTCTCCTGACTTCAATGTGCAGTGCCGGTTGGGTCTCTCTCCCTCTCCATGTGTGGAGGTGATTATGTAAATATGAAGGCGACTGCCGTTTGTCCTCTCCACATGTCCAACAGACAGTCAGGAAGTTCCTCACTAGCGGTGGCGCTATGCCAACAGAAGACATGTGCAAAGCAATCTCTTCTCAACGCATCTCCCCGCCATCACATCACAACACAACAAGATAATTCTCTTTACAGAATGCATGTGTGCACGCGTGCGCGCGCACACACACACACACACACACACACACACACACACACACACACACACACACAGGAGCAGCACACACAAAGTGGTCATGCTAGCACCGCTAGCCTTGGGCTGTCACTTGCAGTGAAGGAGATGCTGTCATCTCCCACTCTGCCACTGATTGGTCGCCCTGTTCCACCCTCCCTCAGCAGCCATTAGACAAGCCAGGCATCGCAAGCCGAGTGTAGAGAGGAAAGAGTGATGGAGAACAGACAACCTGAAGATGGATGGACGACTGAGACGGAGGGGTGGTGGATGTATGGCTTGCTTGTTGGATAGATGGATGGAAAGGATGATGCATAAATTGATAGATGAAGAGATGGATGGAGGACTGGATGGGTGGATCACTCAGCCAAATGATAGATTGAAAGATGGATGGACAGTCAAACGACAGAAGAAGGAAGGAAAAAAATGGATGGATGGATGACAGAGGGACAAATGAATGGACAGTTAAGACTTGAAAAGGCACACGTGAAAAACTGTAGCGAAATGGATGAATGGATAAATGTATTGATGGACAGAAAGAAGAAAGAGTGGAAAGGAATGATGATGATGATGATGATGATGATGATGATGTGATATTTTCTTGTACAAGTGGGAAGAAGATCCTAGTAAGAATATTTTGAGACCTTGTGGACAAACCAAACAAAGAGCATGTGCACACGGTTACCTGTGGGACATAAATGCACACGCACGCACACGCACACACACAAAATATGTTTTTTTTGGGGGGGGGGATTCCGCCCCCTTTTCTCCGCAATAATACCCGGCCAATTACCCCACCCCTCCGAACAGGGGCCTCTGACCAACCAGAGGAGGCGCTAGCGCAGCGACCAGGACACACACCCACATCTGGCTTCCTGTCCGCAGACAGAGTCAATTGTGTCTGTGGGGACGCCTGACCAAGCCGGAGGTAACACGGGGATTTGAACCAGCGATCCCCGTGTTGGTAGGCAACAGAATAGATCACCACGCTACCCGGACGCCCCGCACACACCATGTTTGAGTTTCTAAAGGAGGAGGCTGCTGATGATAAAGACCAAGGCCATATTTCATCATCCTTTTTTGTTTTGTGTGTGTGTGTGAAGTGAAAGTGTTGTGTTTAGAAGTGAGATGATGTGGGGGGAAAATGAAGGAATGGAAAGACTGGATTGAAAGAAAACAAGAGTAAGGAAGGGAGCTCGAGAGTTAGACAGACAGGCAGGCAGGCAGGCAGGCAGACAGGCAGGCAGGCAGGCAGACAGGCAGGCAGACAGGCAGGCAGACAGGCAGGCAGGCAGACAGACAGACAGACAGACAGACAGACAGACAGGCAGGCAGACAGACAGACAGACAGACAGACAGACAGACAGACAGACAGACAGGCAGGCAGGCAGACAGGCAGGCAGACAGACAAACGCCTGAGTCTTTTCTAAACAAATTATTTCATCAGTTGCATCTGAAATGTATTTGCCAACGAAATGGCCCAAACACATGCGGACAATTTAATTCATGTGAAATTACTTTGCAAGAAACCAAACACTTTATTTGAGTTATTTAAATTACTGCAAATAATCCTTCATAAAAACTCTCGCAGAGCGAACAGTGAAAAGTGTAGGGGACTTTCACACCCGTCATTTAAACGTCTTTCCGGTCTTTACCGTTTGCATCTTAAGAGCTAAAGATGCTGAAGACAAGATCAAATAATCTTACAGACATGGTTTCAGAGAGACATCCCGTCCGGGGAGACCAGTCTCTGACTCGCATCCACACCTATGAGACAGTTACTGAGTAAACCCGGGTATAATGTCCCCACAGGAATACACAGGACCCTATATGCTTCCCGGGAGGTATTAACATGCATCTGGAAAAGGGAACGCATGAATAACAAAAAGAACATCCACTTCTTTGCGCCCCCTACTGACCAGTTAGAATGAAGAATTGACGCGGGCTTGGTGTGATGCACGATAACAACGTGTCATCTGTCTTCACAAATACATCTCTGAATCAACCGAAATCTGCTGCAAACAACACAATGACCTCTGCTACGACACAGACGGGCTGGCGAGGAGCCGCGTGTGAGCCCCGGCTCTCATATCCACACAGGTGAGCCCAGGGCAGCGAGACAGCCTTCTCGCCCTCACACCACCACTGGGTACTGAAGGTCAGGTCGTGTTAAGATTTAAATGCCTGGGATTAATCACAAGTCTGACACATAGTAAAAAAAAAACACACCACAGACTCAGCCTTGAACTATCGTCATCTATATGGACAGATGGAGAAGGATAGTTAGACAGACAGACTCACGGATCGTGTAGCCCAGTTTCTCAGCATGGAGTCTCTTAGCCAGGAACTGTCCTTCTACCAAAGCCCTCACCTCCACCTGAGCACTGAACCCCGACACCTGGACAGACAGACAGACAGAGATATCATATCATTAGGCAATCGGAGAGACAGAATTTTTTTTTGATATACTTTATCATGAATCCATCCATCCAGCATCCAAACCGCTTATCCTGCTCTCAGGGTCGCAGGGATGCTAGAGCCTATCCTGGCAGTCATTGGGCAGCAGGCGGGAGACCACCTGGACAGGCCGCCAGACCATCACAGAGCACCCCCCCACACACACACATAGGGACAATTTAGTACAGCTGAGTCACCTGACCTACATGTCTTTGGACTGTGGGAGGAAACCGGAGCCCCCGGAGGAAACCCACACAGACACGGGGAGAACATGCAACCTCCACACAGAGGACGACCCGGGACGACCCCCAAGGTCGGACTACCCCAGGGCTCGAACCCAGGACCTTCTTGCTGTGAGGCGACCACACTAACCACTGCACCATCGTGCCACCCACTTATTATTATTAATTATCCCCGTGGGGCAATTATGCTCTGCATTTAACCCATCCTGGCGACGATTTCCAGGAGGAGGACGCTGTTGAAGTTACGTGCCATCATGGACAACATCTCCCACCCACTCCATGACGTGCTGGTCGGGCACAGGAGTACTTTTAATAACAGACTCATTCTGCTGAAATGCACCACAGAGCGCCACAGGAGGTAATTTCTGCCTGTGGCCATCAAGCTTTACACCTCCTCCCTCAGAGGGTCTGACACGCGGAGTTAATGGTCATCAGACTGGCCCTTCCACTTGTTTTACCCTGTCGGGATTGTTTGTGTGTGCTGCTGGTTTCACGCTGCAGTAATACAGTATACACAGGGTGCTATACGCTGCAGCATTGTGCACATAATGTTTACATAGCTTATTCTTATTTCTATTTTTTATTTTATCTTCTATTTCTATTTCTGTTTTCTTGTTGTGTCTTGTTAGTTTTTAGTTTTTCTTCACTACAGCGTGAGTGTCTGTAACAGGACCCAATTTCCCCTCGGAGATGAAGAAAGTATTTCTGATTTCTGAAAAAACAAAACAAAAAGAAAACAGGTTAAGAACGTATCAAACGCGAAACGCCTCACTGTCCGGTGAAAAGAAGCGGCTGGTGACTCCACCTGTATGGGAGGAGGCATGTGGTAGTCTGCAGCCCCCCTGGATCAGAAGAGGGGGTGGAGCAGAGACCGGGACGGCTCGGAAGAGTGGGGTAATTGGCCATGTACAATTGAGGAGAAAAAGGAGGGCCCCCCCCCAAAAAAGAGAACATACCAAACAAACTAACAGAGTACAGGCAGAATCGGGTAGAAATGACACTGGCTAGGGGTGTTTTCATATTAGGAACGACTGTTTCGTACTGTGCCTGAGTACGATTGTCTCGTTTCCACTCCTCCGCCGCTGTTTTCACATTTGTAATGTTGTTCCGTACCCGAGTACATTTGCATATCTACCCACTCCGAGGATCCTCAGGAAGAACCACCTCACCACCTCACTGCTTGTGTCCTTCCACCGCTGCTCCACAGAGAGCATACTGACCTACTGCATCTGTGTCTGGTTTGCCAGCTGCACAGCAGCAGAAAGGAAAGCGCTCCAGAGGGTCATCACCACCGCCCAGAAGATCATCGGATGCCCACTCCCCTCCCTGGAAGACCTATACAGTTCCCGCTGCCTCAACAAACCCCATGGCATCCTGAAGGACCCGTCCCGCCCAGGACACCGTCTGTTTGATCTGCTGCGCTCGGGCAGACGTTACAGGACAATACGAGCTCGGACAAACAGACTAAAGAACAGCTTCTGTCCCCGAGCCATAACCGCACTAAACGCTGCTAAGTCTTGACTCCTGACTTTTTGTGCCACATGTTGGTGCCCAGTAGAATGTAGAAATGAATGTGTGTGTTTTATGTTTTTTATTCTTTTTATATTGATCTTTGCACTCATAAGAACTGCATTTTCAAATTTCATTGTACTTGTACAACGACAAATAAAGTTCTATTCTATTCTATACAGTAGGTGGTGCTATGCACATAGTTGGTTTACGGTCCATCAATAGACAAGAAGAAGCAGAAGCAGAAGAAGAAGAAGAACACGCACATCCTCAACTACGCCTCATTTTCTTTAGCTTGTCACGGCATTGTTCCGTTGTTCTACTGTACCCACACACATATAAATACTCTTGAAATTATTCCATAAACCTTGGCATTTTTGTGTGTACTGTCCGGTTGTGATTTTATTTTTTTCATCTGCCAGAATTTCAAGCAAGCATTTCATTTCTTCAGTAGACCAGACAGATCCTTTCGCAGCCATGTCTGAACGGGACAGCTCAATACTTATGACGTCACACACAGCAGTCCACTTCTGTGTTTTGGGGCAGTAGATTTCACACTTGAAGCAACTTGTACCCGAATACACATGATCCGTACTTGAGACCACCTTTTCAAGTGGACCCGGGCACAGTTCAACGGTACAGTGTTCACACTAATCAAACAAACTGGACTTTGGGGGTCGAGTGTACTCGGATCCACGCCCAGGTCCCTGATGTAAAAGCCTCCTAACGCACAGAGATGATCCGACAAACACACAATCCAAGGGATGGGGTTAAATAGACAGGTAACGATCATGATGATGATGATGATGATGATGATGATGATGGGAGACAGTTGTCCCAGTGAATGCTGATAGGTCGGCAGATGATAACGTGTCAATGAGTAATGGCTGAGAAAACAGGAGGCGGAACGGCAGGTGGGGTCCAGGACTAACAGGGGAGGGGAGGGTCATAACTCAGGCTAATGATGGGTCTAGGGGGTCTACTGACTCGGCTACTGACAGGCCCGCACTGGTAAATGACAGCCTGGCGGTAGCAAATGAGAACCCGGCAGTGCACTCTGCCACTCCCACTCCTAGGTTGGTGACCCTCTCTCATAGGCAGGAGACCTTCACGCTGAGGCTGGACACAGACCTGACCTTGCTATCTTCGAGCACAGCCACTGCCTCTCCTATGCTGGCAACTGACTTGGGATGACTTTTTTTTATCCTGACAAAACAAGCAGCAGTGCTGTCGCAAAATAAGTCCCTCGACAAATACAGCATTTGAGGGATAGGCTCCAGCATCCCCGCAACCCGATACGCGGCTTGAATAATGGATGGATGGATGTAAATAGGACATGCTGGACAAAAACATACAGGGAGACAGAAACGGGAGCACAATTCAGGAAGGACAAGAAGAAGTTGTGACAGAAAGATGAACAGACAAACAGATAGGCAGGGACAACTGGACAGAGAGGGGAAGATTAATAGAGAGAAAGTCAGACAGAGTCAGATAGTCAGACAGACAAATGACTAGACAGACAGACAGATATATAGACAAACGGGTGGATAAGCAGACAGAAAGACAGACCTTATTGTCATCTTGATCAAAGCAGTGAACTCCCACGGCACACGGCATGATCTCCATGGAGTCGTAATAAAAGCCTGGTAACACACAGACCAGCCAGTCAGGAAGCAAGTACAAACGGTGGGTGTGTGGCTAGAGGACCAAGAGGCGGAGAACGCTGGAAAAGTGAGAGAAACCAGATTAAAGAAAGATGAAACAGATTAAAGACGAGATAGAAACTCCACCTATGTTGCCATGGTTCCCAAGAGGCGTGTCCCCGAGGGCAGCGGAGAACACTTCCCACAATCCTCCAGCACACTCGTTCCTGATTCGCTCTCTGGTCAGCGAGCCATTCTTAAAACTGAATGACAATGAGACAGACAGACAGACAGACACACACACACACACGCACAGAGTTATAGAGTACAGGCTGTACACGCCACTCTAAATACATCAATCTTCTCTCTCTCATTATGTAAAGTTATGCAGCTCACTTATGGAAGAGCTGTGGAGTGAGTTGAGATTTCCTGAGGCTAAAGCAGTCATGTATTAACTGTTGGTTTTTCTCTCCTAAACTAAAAAAAAATCCATAACTGTCTGGCCAGAAGGGTGTGTGTGTGTGTGTGTGTGTGTATGCGTGTTATATTTCCCATGTTATTAAGGAGACAGGGACTTCCTCTTCCAACGTGTGTGTTTTAATGAAGGAAGGCTGGTGTGATTCTGTCGACGGTTAAAACTCAGAGCTCCAGACCAGCTTTTCATCCATAACTCGCTCGCTCTCTCTCTCTCTCTCTCTCTCGTACTTTTATTCAGACATCTGGCATGAAATGAGGGTTATTAAATCCTTTGAAGGAGACTTCCAGGTGTCATGGCAGTGTGAGGAGGTCTCCACATGCGCTCCTCTTATTATCAAAAATGTATATAATTTAAGTGTGAGGTGACCTACCATTAATATGCTCATACAGCATCTAAATACTAAGTGTTGGAGTTTGTATACCGCTAGCCTGGAAAGATGGCCAGCAAATCGTCCAGGAATCCTAACCCGAACAGCTAGCCAAAGTAACGTTAGCCCGCAAGATAACGCTAGCCCGACATGCTCACCACAGGACATATGAAAGCTGACTGACGGTATCTGATATGATGTCTCATCAACGCGCAATGAGATGTTTTTTCAGACAGGAGCACTAACCCTAACATGCATGTTTCTTTCTGATGGTGGGGGAAACCGGAGCACCCGGAGAAAACCCACTGCAGACACGGGGAGAACATGCAAACTCCACAGAGGACGACCTGGGGTAACCCCCAAGGTTGGACAACCCCAGGGATCAAACCCAGGACCTTCTTGCTGCGAGGCGACAGCGCTAACCACTGCGCCACCTTGCCACATTTTGGCCGAGCTGCGGAGCTCCATGACCCAACCGAAAACCACAGTGTCTAACAAAGAACATGAGATTGAGGAGACGGAATCCACTCTGACTAAACTTGATACTACAGTATCGGAGCTCCGGGGGCAGTAGCCTCGCCGCAGGCCGAGAAAACACGCTTACAGGCTCGCGTAGATGAACAGGAAAACGGGTCTAGGCGTCAAAATATTGAGTGGTGGGACTTCCAGAAAAAACTTGAAAAAGGCAATCCTACCGCTTCCATGGAATCTGTTCTTCTTGAGGTTTTTGGAGAGGACAGTTTTCCCAGCAAACCAGAAGTCGACTGCGCACATCATACTCTGCACCCGCTTTGGGTAACGACACGTGAGTGAGATCGCGGATACCAGCCGCTGAAATGAGTTTCCTCCGTAGGGAGTCTGGGCTCAGTCTTAAGAGATAGGGTGAGGAGCTCGGACATCCAGAGGGAGCTTGGAGTAGAGCCGCTGGTCTTTCACGTCAAAAGGAGACAGTTGAGGTGGTTCCGGCACCTGATCAGGATGCCTCCCGGGCACCTTCTTTTGTAGGTTTTCTGGGCACATCCAGCTGGGAGGAGACCCCGGGGTAGACCCAGAACTTGCTGGAGGGACTACATGTCCAGTCTGGCCTGGGAACGCCTTGGGATCCCCCAGGAGGAGCTGGAGGGCGTTGCTGGGGAGAGGGACGTCTGGAGTGCCCTACTTAGCTTGCTGCCACCGCGACCCCACCCCGGAGAAGTGGCTGAAGATGAGATGAGATGTATCTTGTGTTTAACTAAGTTAATTATTGCAGCTGGTACTCTCATTTTCACTTTTTATTTCAGCAGAGAGTAATGATGATCCTTGCATTTGTTTTATACTGCTCTACCTTTCTTACTCATGAATAGGCTTAATAGAAAGATAACCTACATATCTTGGAATGTGAAAGGGGCAAATTGTCCTTGTAAACGGAACCAAATTTTAGCTCAACCTTCGCAGCTCCATGTAGGCACAGTGTTTTCACAAGAAACACATCTTCGCAATACAGATATCAAAAGGATTCATGGGAGTTGGATAGGGAAAGTCTTTCATTCTCAATTTGACAGAGGCACAGCAATACTTATCCACAACGACATTCCCTTTGAAACTGCTGAAATTATTGCAGATCCAAATGGTAGATGTATCATTGCCTCTGGGCACCTCTTTAACAAACCTGTGACTCTGGCAAGTATCTACGCCCCCAACTGGGATGATGAAAGTCTTTTCTTTGTTCTCCACCCTACCAAATGTAGACAGCCACTCACTTATAATTGGAGGAGCTATAAACTGTATTTTAAATCCTAAACTGGACCACTCGTCGACCAGACCTGCTCAACCACTAAAAACCACTGGAAATTTGTTGGCGACGACAAGATCATGTCAAAATCTGGCTGAATTCGTGTAGTTTGATCCCGGCATAAAATACGTCCATCCATCTATCCGTTATCCAAACCGCTTATCCTGCTCTCAGGGTCGCAGGGATGCTGGAGTTTATCCCAGCAGTCATTAGGTGGCAGGCGGGGAGACACCCTGGACAGGTCGCCAGGCCATCACAGGGTCCCCACACACACACACACACACACACACACACACACACCTAGGGACAATTCAGTATGGCCGAGTCACCTGACCTACATGTCTTTGGACTGTGGGAGGAATGCAAAGCACCCGGAGGAAACCCACACAGATACGGGGAGAACATGCAAACTCCACACAGAGGACGACCCGGGACCACCCCCAAGGTTGGACTGGACTACCAAGGGGCTCGAACCCAGGACCTTCTTGCTGTGAGGCAACCGCGCTAACCACTGTGCCGCCCAAAATCTTAAGCCTCCCCGTCGGGGCATCAAACCCTGGCCTCCCGCGTTGACAGGCGGCCTATACTAATGAGGTATACCTTGTTAAGTACGTCACTGAATGCTACTACAGTTATTTCAGCCGCTTTCTCTCTCTCTCTCTCTCTCTCTCTCTCTCTCTCTCTCTCTCTCTCTCTCTACATCTTTCCATCTCACATTGTCTCGCTGTTTTTTCCGTTTTCTGGACCTTTCCCTTCTTTGTCTCCTTTGCTATCCTTTCATGCTGCATACAGGTTCTCATTTTCATCCTTTCTTTCTTTGTATATATGTACAATATGTGTGTCTGTATGTGTGTGTGCCCACCAGAGCAGAGCCATGTAGGACTGCCAGTCCACAGGGTTGCAGAAGATGTGTCCCTCTAACGCAGGTCGAGGCTGTTTGAGCCACAAAAACACAGTATCACTCGTCCCAAGGCTCACCTAAACACACACACACACACACACACACACACACACACACACACACACACACACACACACACACACACAGTTAATCCGTTTAAGATGAAACACGCGTTCAAGTCATGCTGATTCCATCACGGTGCAGGACACTGAAAGTTTTAAACATTGGATTTATTTCATTGCTGTGAAACGCAAAACACATTTTTTCTATACAGTCTGCAAGGATATAAAACGTTTGTTGTGTATTATAGTTATTTGCACAATATGTTGTGAAGGGTGTAGGGAACAGTTGCAAAGCCAAAAAAAATCTTTCAAGGACGTTCCTTACCGGGATCACATCCCTAAAGTTTAAATAATGGATATGAAGAAATGTGAGTTTTACAGAACTTACAGCAAGGTCTCCTTCCTGTAGTCTCATTCCTGCTAGTGAGGCTGAGAGAGACAGTGACAGAGACAGAGACAGAGAGACACAGACAGAGAGACAGACAGACAGAGAGAGAGACAGACAGACAGAGAGAGAAAGACAGACAGACAGACAGACAGAGAGACAGACAGAGAGAGAGAGACAGACAGAGAGAGAGACACAGACAGAGAGACAGACAGACAGACAGAGAGAGAGAGAGAGTCCATTTCAACGTGCTTGGTAAGCTGAAACGTTGTGTGTGTGTGTGTGTGTGTGTGTCAGTGTGTGTGAGACGCAGGTTAACCACTGTTTGCAGTGTGTTGGGTTTCCCAGCCCGGTCTGTCCACAAGGGTTCAGAAACTCCTCCTCTCGCTTTTGAGAAGAAAATGTAACACTGCTGATGTTTCCATACTATTGTCTCTAGCTAGCTAGCACACTACCTAATTGTCATTAGCTAGCTAGCACCCAGCTAATTGTCGTTAGCTAGCTACCACACCAGCTAATGGTAAAAGGCTACGTACAGACAAGTTGGCTCCACCTTTTATTTATGATTGGTTCAGGGAATTGACTGCGTAATTTTCGTTATAAACGCCCGAGCAGAACCAAGCCCGATTCAAACCCAATATCAGGAACGTTTACAAAAACTGAAATGACGATATTTTGAATTTGGATTGAAACTAATTTCTCATACTTTCTGATGCTAACTATTATGTACATAAGACGCTAACTTGCACAGGTAGAAGGCTACTGTGGACTTGAGTTTCCAGTGGCTTTAAGCATTCAACACAACACCATGATATCGGCATTATATATCGGCCGCCCCGCTCTCTGAATATCAGTATCGGCCGTTGAAAAATCCATGCTGGTCTTCTGAAGTCGCAAAAAATACAATGTAAATGTGGCAAAAAGCCGGCTATGCAAAACCCCGTCGTGTCAGCATGGCGGTGGTAATGCAGCACTACATCGGATGTGAGCCGCCGATTCACAACACAAGAAGAAGTCACAAAACAAAAGTGAAACTAAATAGATGGAGGTGTTTGTGCTTTTTTTTCTCAGCTGGCTGAGTTGTCACAGCTCAGACAGTAGGGGCTTATTAATGGATTATTATTATGGATTATTAATGGAGCCATGATCCATAGTGTGGATAGGTGATCGGATGGGAATTGTTGATTTGTTTTGCAATATTGACATTTGATTAAATTTTATTATTGTGATTCTACCTTTCTATTCTTCCTTTCTTTTCCTTGCATTTATTAGTTTTTCATGTTATTTTTCATGTGAGAACCCACACACACACACACACACACACAGTGTCCAGCCCTCCATTCCTTCATCCGTAGTTATTATTTCATGTGCTGTGATGAGTGACTCTTAAACTTCTAACAACCCCTCCCCCCATCACTTTATCACTTTTAATCTAGTCAAGGAAAGCCACACACACACACACGAGACAGAGAGAGAGACACACACACACACACGAGACAGAGACACACACACACACACACACAGATGTGTAGATCTGTGTGTGTGTGTGAGAGGCACTGCCAGAGAGCAAAGCGGATTTCATTTCTTGTGTGTGTGTGTGTGTGTGTGTGTCAGGCTGCCTGTTAGAGTGATGTATGGCTTGACAGCGGCGTAGATCTTTAGATGATAAGTCATAGACTGGGAGAATTAGCAGTGATGAATCAGTCTGGCAACAGAACAGACTTCTCAGAGCTCCATGCTGCTAGCCTCAGCACTCCTCACACCTCGCTGCTCCCCACACACACACACACACACACACACACACACACAACCAATATACACGTTCCGCACACAAACTCTCACTACACACACACATCATACAGAACCCCCCCCTTTTTTTCTCCCTAACTGTACCCGGCTAATCACCCCACTCTCCCGAGCAACCCGGCCTCTGCTCCACCCCCTCTGCTGATCCGGGGAGGGCTGCAGACTACCACATGCCTCCTCCCATACATGTGGAGTCACCAGCCGCTTCTTTTCACCTGACAGTGAGGAGTTTCACCAGGGGGACGTAGCGCGTGGTAGGACCACGCTATTCCCCCCAGTTCCCCCTCTCCCCTGAACAGGCGCCCCGACCGACCAGAGGAGGCGCTAGTGCAGCGACTGGGACACATACCCACATCCGACTTCCCACCCACAGACACGGCCAATTCTGTAGGGACACCCGACCAAGCCGGAGGTAACACAGGGATTCGAACCGGTGATCCCCGTGTTGGTAGGCAACAGAATAGACCGCTACGCTACCCGGACGCCCTGTACCATACACACTTTACACACATACCACACACAAACACACACTCAACACTATACACACAACTCTGGTTGTGTGACAGGTTGACAAGGTACCAGGGCAGTCTTTACTTCTACACATCCCACCTGAGAGATGACCAGGCCAACCAGTCTTCACTGTGTCTGAACACATTATACAGTCCAGGGCGTCTCCCCGGATAAGCGGCTCAGATAATTCATGAATGGATGGATGGATGATGGACAGACGGATAGATTAAAAATAGGTAAAACATCAGTTGAAGTGAACATAGCTGATCTCATCCTCGTCTTTCTTACCTGGGTTGTCTCCGGTGAACGCCACCACGCGGCACTCCTCCGAGAAACTGTAACGAGAGACGAAGTAGGAAGAGACAGAGCCCTGGAGAGAGACAAAAGAGAGACAGTGAGAGAAGAGAGAGGAGAAAGATAGAAAAGAGAGATAGAGGGAGAGAAATGTGTTGCCTGTCAGTTTATAGAACTCAATTCCACTGAGTCGTGTAACCATCAGTCCAGTCGTCACTGGAACTGGGTCCACTGACCCCTCACCTTTAATCTTGTTCTTTTTGATTTTTCAAATGGGCAGTTTAGCCACTTGTGACACCATGTTAATGAGCACATGCATAGATTTTTTTTGCAGCTGAAACTCATGGACCATCAATAAAATACCCAGAAGAAAAACTTTCCCCAGTAAGAAAGTAAGTAAGTAAGTGAAGTGACCATCAAGATGGTGCCGCGGACAGCAGGCTCGGTGTGTTGGTGCGTACTGTTTTGTTTTTTTCGCCCTGTGTGGCTCCCAAGTCGACACTATGGAATCCTTCCGCTTCCTGGGCACCATCACCACCCAGGACCTCTAGTGGGAGCTGAACATCAGCTCCCTCACCAAGAAGCACAGCAGAGGTTGTACTTCCTGCAACAGCTGAAGAAGTTCAACCTGCCAAAGCCAGTGATGGTGCACTGCTACACTGCCATTACTGAGTCCTCCCTCGCCTCCTCCCTCACCATCTGGTACGCCGCTGTAGTGCCAAGGACAAGGGCAGACTGCAGTGTATCATTTGCTCTGTGGCTGCAACCTGCCAGCCCTCCAGGACCTGTACGTCTCAAGGACACTGGGGCAAGTGTTACCGGTCTCAAAAGGAAAGGGGCACCTGAGCAAACAAACGGAAGTCCAACATGCAAAAGTGCAGAAGATTCTGGCTTAAATTAAACAGGTGAAATCAAATATTACAGGTAAGTATTTATGAGAAAGGTCTATCAATCAATAAACACAACCATAAATGATCAAACTTAAATGTACTGGAAATATAGCACAGCGGTCTATTCTACCAACACAGGGATCTTCAGTTCGAATCCCCGTGTTACCTCCGGCTTGAATGGGGATGAATAAAATATTCTGATTCTGTACACAATCTCATGTATAACATTTATTTGCCGGCTCAAAGACTGATAATGTCATCATCACGAGCTCTGGTATAGCTGCCTCCTTATAGGACACTGATTTGTTCCATTTATGTTATCTTATTGTGTTTACTCTGTGTATTGTCTGGGCTTTGTCTTTTACCTATTTGTCTTTGTCTGTTATGGACCCTGAGTCTGCAGTAAAGTTTTGAATTGAACTGAATTGAATTAGCAACCTCATACTTTATATGTGTGTCTCCTACTGAGCTAAACGCCACCAAAATCCTCCGCCGGCCACACGCCACCCCGCCCCGGCCACCAAGGAAGCGGAGCCCAGCCGGCTGCACAGCAGTATATACTAACCATCCCTCCCTCCATCCATCCCTCCATCCATTATCCCAACCGCTCATCCTGCTCTCGGCAGTCTATAACAATCAAAATACTGCTTCCAAAACGCTCCACTTTCTGTCTCTACGGCTTACAACTACAGCTACGCCATTCTGCCACGTAATGGCTAACTTGCTAGCATACTTTGCTAGCATAACACCGTTAGCTGACAGTGTTACTAGCAACGCTAGCATACTTTGCTAGCATAACACTGTTAGCTGACAGTGTTACTAGCAACGCTAGCATACTTTGCTAACAGTGTTGTGCTATCAACGCTAGCATACTGAAATTAGTGCCCTAGCTCACTCAATAAACACGTTTTCACCGCGATTCCCTTCACTTCAGTTTCTAAAGTCACCGCAACAGTTTCTGAGTTCGTCCAGGCGCTGGACAACATGCGAATGGTTATAAGAGACGTTCACCGTTTACCAACCTGAGCAAACAAAATGGAAGCCCGACACACGCAAACGTAGAACGTTCTGGCGATCTCTCATGAGCCCGACCAGACACCTTCCATTTGTGGGCGTAGACCGCCATCTACAGGACAAATTGTGCAATAGCGCCCAAACTAGACCGGTTATAATCAGTAAATGGTGAACACGAATCTGGTAAGTAAATAAACATAAATTAAGAAAGGAAAATAAAAAATAAAATAGAGGGGGTCTCTGCTTTTGTAACCCAATATTTTCCAGTCCTCTACACGCCCCTATTTTTTTTTAATGTCTCCTGACATCTACACTATGGCAGTGTCTCTTCTTTATGTCAGTCATCTAGTATGTCCATACAGGAACCATTTGCAACCAGGGGGTTTGATGGACAGTTGGGTAAGTCACTGGATTTGCTGGCACTTGATGAGCTTGAACTTGACTGATGTGACTTTGTGTGTATGTTGGTCAATGTGGGTATGTGTCCTGGTCGCTGCACTAGCGCCTCCTCTTGTCGGTCGGGCGCCTGTTCAGGGGGGAGGGGGAACTGGGGGGGGGGTAGCATGATCCTCCCACGAGCTACTTCTCCCTGGCGAAACTCCTCACTGTCAGGTGAAAAAAAGCGGCTGGTGACTCCACATGTACTGGAGGAGGCATGTGGTAGTCTGCAGCCCTCCCCGGCTCGGCACAGGGGGTGGAGCAGCGAGCAGGACGGATTGGAAGAGTGGGGTAATTGGCCAGGTACAATTGGGGAGGAAAAAAAGGGGGGGGGCGTGTTTAGAGGACCTGTAAAAGCAACACTCGATACCCTGACCGTGTCAAAGGCTTTGTGTTTATTCCATTCCCAAAACCGAAAACAAATGTTGTCCATTGTAAAGAGTGGATTAGACTGTGCGGTAGACCTCACAATCAGCTGAACATCAGCACCATCACCAAGGAGGCCAACCTCTGTTCAAATGTGATATCACTATGTAGAGTGACATTACACTGAAGTCACAGTCTTCACGGACACATTATATTGTATATAGTCACATCTTAAATTAGCTGTCAAATAGCAAAATGCTATCTAACGTAAAGATACATGAAGAGGAGTTGTCAGATCACCAAGGTCAGGCAGGTTTTTTTCCTCATTTCTGTGGTAATCTTAACGAGTTTTGGAAAAGGAAGGATAGGTTGGTTGCTGACATATTTTTAAGATGACATGAATTATCGTTAGCCAGAAAAGATCAAGGCAAACATTCCTTTGTTTATATTATCTCTGTAAGTCTACGTGCCACCCTGAAGTAACTTTTGGTGTTATTTATTTGGTTATGCCTAACGTCTAGCATCCCAGCAGGAAAAGTTACCTTTGTAAAAGTTGTCATCTAATGCAGGAGCAATGTTGACTTGTCATCCTCCGTATCTACGCAAAGAAAGAATGTGTGCATTTGGGGCTTCTCTGTTTTTCATTGAGACCGGAATGACTGAGCCTCAGTTCGCGTTGTTTTGTTTTGCTCATAAAACTTAACATTGTAAATAGACCCTTCTCTCACATACTGTAGTCCTTGCTGTCGGCTTCTTGAAGCTATGTTGCCTGATGCGCAGAAACTATTCAATACAGACTGTGGTACCAGGCTAAACAGAACCGGCATCAATCGCATCACCATGTTTCTTTGTGTCCAGCTTGTCTGACGTAGCAAAATTAACTAAGGGGGCGGGACTTTGGATCAGTCAGTTAAAACCCCTACATCCCTCTGATCGTTTATGAAAACATTTATGTCATCGGCATATGCTGATACCACCAATGGGGGACTCGGTGGCAACCGCGGTAGGGAGAGCCCTGTTAGTTTAAGCCTAAGTCTATTTAAAAATGGTTCAATAGCCAACAGGTACAGCTGTCTGGAGATTGGACAGCCCTGCCTAATTCCTATCTGAACAGGAACTAAACTTAACCCCACCCACCCACCTTAACCATACATGATGCCCCCTTACATAATAACCCAACCATGTCAGAAATCCCTCCCCAATACCAAATGATGGTGCAATTCCAATCTCCCTCCATCACAATACAATCCCTTTGAACACATATCTTATACTGTGTTTGCTGTGTTTGTCTGTGTCTCTCTTGCACTGCTTGGTGAAGCCACAGCCCTCGTTTCATTTTCAACATGTGCTTGCATATTGTTTTTAATGACAATAAATTCAATTGTTTTAATGCATCCTTTATTTTTATTTTTTATTTTTTTAATGTCCATTCTCTCTGAGCCCTGGTTAGGAGCAAATACATTATTAAATCCCAAAATAGGCCCATTTATTTCTGCCCTAACCACTAGAACCCTCCCTTTCACCACCTCTGTGTTGGACATCATATTTACAAATAACCATTGTGAGAAAAGAATTGCTGCTCTTGCACTGACATTTGTCCCATGGCTAAGGAAATACTGACCCGTCCACCATAAACCCCATCCTACTTTATTTGTGCTATCACTGCATGTTTCCTGTAAAAATACCACCTCTAGTTCTATCTGCTGACACATTTCAGAAACTATAGCTCTCTTCTGTCTATCCCTCCCACCATTAATATTTAGAGACCCAACCCTCAGCCTCCGCATGGAAATAATTAGAGAGTGAAGTGAAAACAGAGTGGCAGATAAGGGGAAAAAACTATTACAAAACACCCAGTGAAACACATTCATCATTTTCATTTTTTGTTTTTAGCCTTTTAACATTTTTCCCTTTCTTTGACCTAAGCTCTTTCCTTAATGTTGTAAGGTGTTTTCTCAGCCGGTACCGCTTTTTTTATTTAGTAACTCATCACTGACTCATTTTTGCAGTGTCACCACTGTTTTGATGAATTCATCATCATCAGAAAAATTATCAGTTACCTTCACTGAATTTCCAAACATTTCCTCAAGGAAATCATTTCTTCTAATGTGTACAGCTCACCACTGTGAAGCCATGAGTCTGCCACAAACAAGCCATCAGATTCTGAGTCATTTTCCATTTCTTCACCATCATCATCATCATCATCATCACTTAAAGTCTTCTCATTAAAAGATGGCTCTACGACCACCGTCTCTTCACCAGCCGGCTTCCCTTGGTCAGACTCGGCCACCGCCCCCTCCCTAACTTCCTCACCTGCACTGGACTTCGCTGCCTCCGCCGTCAGTGGACCCACAGCTCCTTCCCCACCTCCTACCTATGCTGCACTCAGAACAGCCAGGCTGCTACCTGCCGCTGTGTTATGTGAGTTAGTTTGCTCTTCCTCAGCACATTTATCTGGCGTACTGGATAACTGCGCCTCAGTTTCTCCTTGCCCCCGCGTTCCTTCTCCGGCCCCAGGGTCAGCTGGCAGAGCATCGGCTTTTGTAAGGCAAACAAGACGCTTGTGACCCACACCCCCCCTCCAAAAAAAAAATCATACTACCGTAAATCATGTAAAACCCTTCCTCATGTTTAACCCTGAAAGACGCCTCTAGTGATTGTGTTGGTGAATTTAGAAACATGAACACCCGTCACTTCAGTGACTTCACATGTTTAAGATAATAATTTTTGCACCCTAAACCCATGGTTTGAAAACTATTCGCCATCTTACCAAAGTGTTGAGGCTTTGTTATGGGGGATGTACAGGGTTACAGCTGACAGGGTAACCCAGATGGATGGCACAGCCAGCAGTGGAACTAGCAGGTAAACCTCATTAAGAAAGACGTCATTCAATCAACTGAGCAACAAAGCATTCCTCTCTCAGAAATACAACTACCGCTTCACTCACTCATGAGGCCTAGGACAGACTTTCATGGCCAACTACATCACCAACAGACAGTGAGGATAACGTCCCTCACCATCACAGACGGGTCGGGCTGAGCCAACAATCCACGACAAACACACTAAAACACACAAACCATAATCACAACATAGTAAACCGAAAACTATCACGCAAAACACAAACCACAATACTAGCAAAACGCTTGCAGAGAACAGTCACTCACACACACCCAACTCCCAGCATGCAACGGCAGAGTGGAGGAGAGGAGGGGGAGGGGGAGAGTGCAAGAGAGAGGATGAGAGAGACAAGAGAAAGAGAGGAGAGAGAAATAAAGAGAAGACAAGAGAGAGAAAGCAGAAAAAGAGACGAGAGCAAGCGAAAGAGAGGAGAGAGGATGAGAGAGAGACAAGAGAAAGAGAGGAGAGAGGAGAGAGTGCAAGAGAGAGGATGAGAGAGACAAGAGAAAGAGAGGAGAGAGTGCAAGAGAGGATGAGAGAGACAAGAGAAAGAGAGGAGAGAGTGCAAGAGAGAGGATGAGAGAGCACAAGAGAGAGGATGAGAGAGACAAGAGAAAGAGAGGAGAGAGTGCAAGAGAGAGGATGAGAAAGACAAGAGAAAGAGAGGAGAGAGTGCAAGAGAGAGGAGGAGAGAGAGACAAGAGAAAGAGAGGAGAGAGTGCAAGAGAGAGGATGAGAGAGACAAGAGAAAGAGAGGAGAGAGGAGAGAGTGCAAGAGAGAGGATGAGAGAGACAAGAGAAAGAGAGGAGAGAGTGCAAGAGAGAGGATGAGAGAGACAAGAGAAAGAGAGGAGAGAGTGCAAGAGAGAGGATGAGAGAGAAACAAGAGAAAGAGAGGAGAGAGTGCAAGAGAGAGGATGAGAGAGACAAGAGAAAGAGAGGAGAGAGTGCAAGAGAGAGGATGAGAGAGACAAGAGAAAGAGAGGAGAGAGGAGAGAGTGCAAGAGAGAGGATGAGAGAGACAAGAGAAAGAGAGGAGAGAGTGCAAGAGAGAGGATGAGAGAGACAAGAGAAAGAGAGGAGAGAGTGCAAGAGAGAGGATGAGAGAGACAAGAGAAAGAGAGGAGAGAGTGCAAGAGAGAGGATGAGAGAGAAACAAGAGAAAGAGAGGAGAGAGGGCAAGAGAGGATGAGAGAGACAAGAGAAAGAGAGGAGAGAGTGCAAGAGAGAGGATGAGAGAGACAAGAGAAAGAGAGGAGAGAGTGCAAGAGAGGTTGAGAGAGACAAGAGAAAGAGAGGAGAGAGTGCAAGAGAGAGGATGAGAGAGACAAGAGAAAGAGAGGAGAGAGTGCAAGAGAAAGAGGTGAGAGAGACAAGAGAAAGAGAGGAGAGAGTGCAAGAGAGAGGATGAGAGAGACAAGAGAAAGAGAGGAGAGAGTGCAAGAGAGAGGATGAGAGAGAGCTAAGAGAAAGAGAGGAGAGAGCAAAAAGAGAGGAGAGTGAAAAGAGAGAGTGAGAGAGAGATAACTTTTGAATTTTAAAACAAGTCTATTAAACAAGGACATTTTCTAGACACTCAAATATTTGCACTTAAGCTGTCCAGAAAAGCGCTATATAAATGTAATGATTATTATTATTATTATTATTATTGTTGTTGTTGTTGTTGTTATTATCATCGTATTATTATTGATATTATTATTAAGAAAACAGACTTTAAAACGACATCTTTTTAACAACATGCACAAAAAGTCAGTGCTTCACATTAACCTGTCCAGTAAAGACTTCATTTTCCATCACATAACCGATTCACATATCGAGAGAGAGAGAGAGAGAGAGAGAGAGAGAGAGAGAGAGAGAGAGAGAGAGAGAGAGAGAGAGAGAGAGAGAGAGAGAGAGAGAGAGAGACTTTGGTCAAACCTCAAATCCTTCAAATCCAAACAAGTCAAAGGGACGTGGGCGTTCTCTTTCTTGTAGCAACAGCCTTCCTGCTAACGTCAGAGTGGGTTTCCTTTACATCTGAACTGAACATCTAATACCCTCTTATTACCCTCTTATTACTCCCTTATTACCCTCTTGGTGTGTCCCCTCAACACCTCCTCCATTCAGTCTACATGGAAGATCAGCTCATCCTCTCTCGCCAACTCTAAACCACAACTCATGATGTTGTTTTACACACTTGCATTACCCCCCCACACACACACACACACACACAGTGTTTACCAGTACTGATGCCGAGGGTCTTGGTGGTCCCAGTCGTCGGTCTAGATCGGGAGCAGTTGCCTCCAGGCAGATTTTAGACCAGTCTCTGGTTCCAATGTCCAACAGATTCATACCTGAACCTGTAACACAAACCAAGCCATTCAGGTCAACAAGTGATTCAGTCAGTCAGTCACTCAAAACATCAGCCTGCCTGTCAATCACCTCTGTTTGGTGACTGGTCAGTCAGCCTGTCTGTCAGCCAGTCGCCTGGTTGACAATTGGTCGGTTATCCAACACGTCAGTTAGCTAATTCATCACATGTAATGAGCTTAGGATAACGCACATGAAGAGAGATCGCCATCTTCAAAAAACAACCAAACTAGTGACCAACAACATGAGTGCCAGCACCAAATAAAGGTCATTTTACAGAAGGGTAGGAAGCTGCAGGTCAGACCCTCTGTATTCATCTGAAATAAGGACATTATTTCCCACATGCTGCTGGCTGATACCTGGTTTGATTACCAAAAAAGAAACTGGGATGGTGGTGCGATGCTGCCAGGTGAAAAGAAGCGGCTGGTGACTCCACATGTATGGGAGGAGGCATGTGGTAGTCTGCAGCCCTCCCAGGATCAGCAGAGGGGGTGGAGCAGAGACCGGGAGGGCTCGGGAAAGTGGGGTAATTGGACGGATACAACTGGGGAGAAAAAGAGGGAAAAATCCCTCCATTCATTTATTATCCAAGCCGCTTATCCGAATTTGGGTCGCGGGATGCTGGACCCTATGTCAGCAGTCATTGGGCAGCAGATGGGGAGACACCCTGGACAGGCCGCCAGTCCATCACAGGGCGAGGGGAAACCCAAAAACAAAACCAAAAAAAACAAAACCCGTGTTTAAACTGCAGGATATATAATGTAGTATTTGTAGGTCCAGTGGATGTGCAGTGTTACAGGTATATTGCACGGGGACGTTTCGGACACTATGCGGATGTTTTTAGTGTTCGTCAGAGTGCCGGCCTATAGAAAGAAACTTTTTATATCTGGTTGTTTTGGGGTACAGTGCTCTGTAGCGCCTACCAGAGGGGAGGAGTTGGAACAGGTTGTGACCAGGGTGTGATGGGTCTGCAGTGATGATGCCTGCCTGTTTCCTGAGTCTGGAGGTGTATAAGTCCTGAATGGAGGGCAGGTTGGCACCAAGGATTTTCTCTGCAGACCTAACTGTTCGTTGTGGTCTGTCCCTGTCCTGTTTGGTGAGTGAACCAAACCAGACAGTGATGGATGTGCAGAGGACAGACTGGATTATTGCAGTGTAGAACTGAATCAGCAGCTCCTGAGGCAGGTTGACCTTCCTGAGCTGGCGGAGGAAGTACATCCTCTGCTGGGCCTTTTTGATGATTGTGTCTGTATTGGACAGGCACAATCAGCCTACCTTAGGCCCTGGGAGATTGTGGATCTCAGAAACCTGAAGGTTTCCACAGCAGACACCGTGCTGATGAGTATAGTGAGGGGGGGGGGGCAGTGTTGGGGGGGCCCTCCTGAAATCCGCTGTCATCTCAAATGTTCTGAGCGTGTTCAACTCCAGGTTGTTGTGACCACTCCAGAGGGCCAGTTGTTCAACCTCCCATCTGTATGCAGACTCGCCACAGTCCCAGATGAGGCCGATGATTGTTGTTGTCTGCAAACTTCAGGCGTTTAACAGACAGGTCTCCTGAGGTGCAGTTATTTGTATAGAGGGAGAAGAGTAGAGGGGAGAGCACACATCCCTGAGGGGCACCAGTGCTGATTTTCCAGGGTGCTGGATGTGATTTTCCCCAGCCTCACCAGCTGCCTCCTGTCTGTCAGCAAGTTTTTAATCTGCTGACAGATGGGGGCTGGTACAGTGAGCTGGGTGAGTTTGGAGTGGAGGATTCTTTGGTATGCCCCTAGGGAGTCGAGGTGGTGCAGGATTTAGTGCAGTCCCATGTTTGTGTGGAAAACTTGCCATCGACTATGGACTCATCCCATCAGGGGAAAACAGAAGTGGGAAAGGAGGATTTATTCTACATTCAGCCACATGGCTCCTTTCACCCAGTCTCCTTCCAACTCTCAAGTAACAGTTTCTGAAATATGGAGGACCCTATTTGTAAAAGTGTTAAGAATTTCACACACAAAGAAAATTTAGATTGTTGGGTGGATACCGATGTCAGCAATATGAACTGTGACTGTGTGTGTGCGTGTGTTTCCTTATCACACAGTTCCAGACAGTAGTGTCATCATGCTCTAATTCTCTCCACACTGGGAGACAAGTGAACCGGCCACTGGGAATCACAAAACAAACACACTGACAGAGACGATATAAACCAGCCATTTAACATCCAACGTTATCTCCGAACGAACGGATAACTGACACCATCCCGATCGAAAAACAGCATTTCTTGACTGGATCTGTTTTCCATTTTAATTTCATTTCCTTTAAATTGATTTTCTTTGTTTTTTCCTAACTCAAATTTAGAGCTGTGGATGGCTGACTGAAAGCACAGAGTCAAATTTATCAAGTTCAGTTCTGGTTAATGTCAAACAACCTGGATCTATTCGAAGTCCATCAAATGCTAAGCGGTATCTGAAGTCACATTGAGATTACCAGCATTAACGCAACAAACAACGATTCCTTTTCCATGGAAGCCACGTGGAACTACAAACGTACGGCCAACGTGGTGCAGTGGTGTGATGGGTCTGACAGGAAACAAGCCAAAGCTGAGCTGGCCCTCGACTTTGTTAGCACCCCAATGAAGTGGTGAAGCATCACTGGAACTTCCCCTGAAAGTTCCTGGTTTGACCTCAACTGAAGAAAAACTTCAGGATGTCGCCAGGCCCTGGACGCCTAGTGGCCTGCCCCTGGACGCCTAGTGGCCTGCCCCTGGATGCTGGGCCCTGGACGCCGGGCCCGGCGTCCTTCCGGGGCCTGTGTAGGGTGTCTCCCCGCCTGCCGCCCAGTGATTGCTGGGATAGGCTCCAGCATCCCCGCGACCCTGAGAGCAGGATAAGCGGCTTGGATAATGAATGAATGAATGAAGAAAAACTTATTCTTGTCATCTAATCCCAAATTGTTCATTTACCACAAAACCATAACCAATTATTAATTAATATTAATTAATAATTAACCAAAAGCAGAGCTGGACAGAAGGTGGCAGCAGTAGTTGGAGCACCAGGTATATAACATTACATTTTAGGCTGGAAAGACAGTTTACACTCTTAAATGCACAACTGATAGTATACACGCCTATTATGACATCGTGCAGGTCAACAGCCTCGCCTGACCATCTTGCACTTTTGACGCCTGTAATCTCAACGTGCCATAAAGTGTTTTGTTGCCTGAAAGGTTGCGGTTACAAGAGCACCAATTAACTAGACTCTCACTCTGTGGAGACGTTGTAGAATTTACTGGTTTTCTTTCCATTACAGATACTTTTCAATCAATCAATCAAACAAACGATGGTGTTTTTCAAAGATAAGTAACAGTCATAGTTGTAAAATGGTAGCACAGACCAGCTTCTCTACTTTTGAACTATTGATGGATGGATGGTGCGTGGATAGATGGGTGGATGGTGGATGGATGGTGGGTGGATAGATGGGTGGATGGTGGATGGATGGTGCGTGGATGGTGGGTGGATAGATGGGTGGATGGTGGATGGATGGTGGGTGGATAGATGGGTGGATGGTGGGTGGATGGATGGTGGGTGGATAGATGGGTGTATGGTGGGTGGATAGATGGGTGGATGGTGGATGGATGGTGGATAGATGATGGATGGATAGATGGGTGGATGGTGGATGGATGGTGGGTGGATAGATGGGTGGATGGTGGATGGATGGATGATGAATGGAGGTAACGTACCGTCACTGTAGTCAATACTGGCGTAGTCCCCAAGAAAGAGAGAGGCAGCGAAGCTACTGACCAGTGATATTCTCTGAAAAAACACACACGAGTGACCCCACACACACACACACACACACACACACACACACACACACACACACACACACA
>JAJHIY020001026.1:985000-987500 GCA_022114975.2 Lampris megalopsis | reverse complement strand
CAACACACTTTAACATGGTGGCAGCGGCGGACGACTCGGTTTGAAGTTTGGTGCGGAAAAGTTTCTAGGAGCGGGAGAGCGGTTAGTGTTCCGAAGCAACGTTCAGTATATGTTAGCATTAGCTGCTAGCGTGAGACTGCCGTGTGACATGGATGGGCTAAAACCACCGCAAACGTTATGTCTGGTGTACAGCCATCACAGTCACCGGACTTCTGCTGAGGGCGGTTAGAGTGATAGCAGGTGATAGTGGAGGGCGGCGTGGCGGCGGCCTCCCCAAGCCTTGGCTGTGTTTTTGGTGTCGTCGTGTGGGGTGCGGGGAGGTGTGTTGGAGGTGTCTGGCTGGCACAGCTGGCGTTGGATCGGCTGGGAGAGCCTTGTCTGCTGCTGCATCCTGTGGGCCCCGGGACCCCGGCCCTGACCGGAGCTGCGCCTGAAGAGGAAACACCCCGCGGGCGCTATGGCAGGATGCGGAAGCGGGGCAGGCTAAGCTAACTGCTAGCCCATGCAGACCGGCAGCTGTGACAGTCATCCTGGCTGGCGTTCTCCTGGACAGTGGGTTTTTGTTTCGTGGATATACACTACCGTTCAAAAGTTTGGGATCACCCAAACAATTTCGTGTTTTCCATGAAAAGTCACACTTATTCACCACCATATGTTGTGAAATGAATAGAAAATAGAGTCAAGACATTGACAAGGTTAGAAATAATGATTTGTATTTGAAATAAGATTTTTTTTACATCAAACTTTGCTTTCGTCAAAGAATCCTCCATTTGCAGCAATTACAGCATTGCAGACCTTTGGCATTCTAGCTGTTAATTTGTTGAGGTAATCTGGAGAAATTGCACCCCACGCTTCCAGAAGCAGCTCCCACAAGTTGGATTGGTTGGATGGGCACTTCTTTGAGCAGATTGAGTTTCTGGAGCATCACATTTGTGGGGTCAATTAAACGCTCAAAATGGCCAGAAAAAGAGAACTTTCATCTGAAACTCGACAGTCTATTCTTGTTCTTAGAAATGAAGGCTATTCCATGCGAGAAATTGCTAAGAAATTGAAGATTTCCTACACCGGTGTGTACTACTCCCTTCAGAGGACAGCACAAACAGGCTCTAACAGGTACTATTTAATGAAGATGCCAGTTGGGGACCTGTGAGGCGTCTGTTTCTCAAACTAGAGACTCTAATGTACTTATCTTCTTGCTCAGTTGTGCAACGCGGCCTCCCACTTCTTTTTCTACTCTGGTTAGAGCCTGTTTGTGCTGTCCTCTGAAGGGAGTAGTACACACCGGTGTAGGAAATCTTCAATTTCTTAGCAATTTCTCGCATGGAATAGCCTTCATTTCTAAGAACAAGAATAGACTGTCGAGTTTCAGATGAAAGTTCTCTTTTTCTGGCCATTTTGAGCGTTTAATTGACCCCACAAATGTGATGCTCCAGAAACTCAATCTGCTCAAAGAAGTGCCCATCCAACCAATCCAACTTGTGGGAGCTGCTTCTGGAAGCGTGGGGTGCAATTTCTCCAGATTACCTCAACAAATTAACAGCTAGAATGCCAAAGGTCTGCAATGCTGTAATTGCTACAAATGGAGGATTCTTTGACGAAAGCAAAGTTTGATGTAAAAAAAATCTTATTTCAAATACAAATCATTATTTCTAACCTTGTCAATGTCTTGACTCTATTTTCTATTCATTTCACAACATATGGTGGTGAATAAGTGTGACTTTTCATGGAAAACACAAAATTGTTTGGGTGATCCCAAACTTTTGAACGGTAGTGTACGTATGTGTTAGTTTGGATGTATGTGTTCTTGTCTTTGTGTTGCACTGCGGTGGGCTGGGGAAACCATGTTTCGTTTCATTTCATGTGCGTAAGGGCATGAAATGAAACGCCAAATAAAGTGGTTCTGATTCTGAAATGTAATGTAAATCCATGAATCCAAATCCAATCATGAAAAGGTGAAAAAATGTATGAAAATAAAAGAATATGAACATTTGTAATGAAACCACCGGTGTCTCTTGACTCCTGTATGCCTGTTGTAACGCCACTAGGGGGCACCATGCAGTCTGCTGGAAGAGCGATGCGTGACGTCATAGAGCTTCGACGCTGACAACCTCCACCGGTGTCACTCTTCAATACAGAAGAGACAAAACACAAAGCCCAGACCAGCTTCCTCAGACCACATGGTGGAAGTGACCGGGGAGGCAGCCAGTATGAATCAGACCAGCAGGGTCCTTTAGCACACACCTGATGTAATGAGCTGCCATCCCAGTGCTCCCAGTCTTACTGGACCACGTGACGTCAGAGCGTTCACACAAGACATCCGGGGGACTTCTCTGATACCGTCACATGGAGTCCTCCATGATGAGGACATGCTGGTTAAAACTGACTCCCTGACACGCAGATGTGAGTTGTATGAGCTCTTCATCTTATATTGTTGACTTGGAGTAACAGTTTAAATTTAGCTTCAAACTTTAATTTTTATAATCTAAGTTTAAAATTGTTG
>JAJHIY020001026.1:887500-982500 GCA_022114975.2 Lampris megalopsis | reverse complement strand
TAATGTGAGAACAGATAATGTGAGGACAGAAGATAATGTGAGAACAGATAATGTGAGGACAGAAGATAATGTGAGGACAGAAGATAATGTGAGGACAGATAATGTGAGGACAGATAATGTGAGGACAGATAATGGGGGACAGATAATGTGAGGACAGATAATGTGAGGACAGATAATGTGAGGACAGATAATGGGGGACAGATAATGTGAGGACAGATAATGTGAGGACAGATAATGTCGCGGTGCTGCTGAATAATTCCTGGAAGCCAGAGGATCAAAACCAGCCCAGCAGACTTCCCTCACCCTCTCTTCACCCAGCTCTTACAGGGAATGTGTGTGCACAGTATACACATGGAGTTGTTACATGAATAATCATAATAACCATTAAAACATACGTAGCACCTTTCAGACATGAAACATCTAGCATCCAACACCCAACATCCAACATCTAGCATCCAACATCCAGCATCCAGCGTCATAAACCATCATGGTGGATGGTTTATCTTAGAGTAAAGAAAGGTGTGAAACACCGACAGGGTTGGGGGTTCAATTCCCCGTGCGCCTTCAATATGTCGTTGTCCGTCGCTTTCTCATTCCTTCTATAGGCCTCAAACACACGCCAGGGTCGAGGGTTTGATTCCCAGAGAGCCACCACACACACACATCCCCGTGGTGGGTGGCACTGTGGAGCAGCCACAGATGAGGTACTGGGTCACCTGCGCCATGTCACGGCAGGTGGTGTGGCTTTATTCATAACGAGGGTAATTATGATTAAGGGTGCTTCCCGCGTGGCGCTGGAGGTTTATGTAACACAGCTCACTTCTTCCAGAGGTCACCGGACCATTGTTCTCTGTTTACTCACCCGCCCATACACACAGCAAACACTACAACACCGCGTGCGTGTGTGTGCGTGTGTATGCATGCGTGTGTATATGTGTGCATGCGTGTGCGTGGTGAAGCCAGCGTATGAAAGGTTATTCTGGCAGGTAACCCTGGAGGAGCTGGGTGTTTTCCACTCTGTGCCGAACTTCTTGTATTAATTCAGCCTCTCGCAGGGAAACCTCACGCGGGGTCTCCGGCGCGTCGCTGATCCGGTCCACCTCTCCCTCGGGGTGCCTGAACTGATGACGGCGAGTTCGACTTTTAGCGGATTTTGACGCGTTCGGCGGCCACCTGTGCATGGCGGTAGCGACGTGGCGCTCCGGGGGAATAAAGGTGTGCGTCGGTTCCGGACTCCGTCATGTCTTCCTGCTGCTGCGGCTGCGGGACTCTGACGTGTCCGGACGCGCTCGGCCGCCGCAGGCACGCGCACCAACAGCTGCTGGAGGGGGAGGCGAACCGGGCCGACATGGACCTGGACTCGCTGAGAGCACAGTACCGGCGGACGCAGGAGAAGCAGAAGCGACACATGCAGGTGGTGCTGTTCAGACGAGGTGAGGCTGCACCGGGTGGGGTTTTTTTTCACTTCCTCTCCGTCAGCGGCGACTTCAGATCCGCTCTTTCCGCCTCGCCCTTCCCTCGCGGCCCCGCCGGGTGTGCCGGGTGGTCCCGGCACGCGGCGGGGCGTGTTCGGGTCATTGTGGCGTGTTCGGGTGGTTAAACGAGTCTTTCCGGAGCGTTTTAGTTTCCGCAGCATATGTTTTGAAACGACTTCCTGCACGAGCGGAGAGTTGACCACATGATCCGCTTGCAGACCAGGACCGTAGGCAAGGCGCGCGAGCGGCGGATCTGGCTTAGTTTGGACACTTTCGAGACGTTTCCATCAAGACGCGGCGAAAGCCAACAAGTCACCGCTCCGGCCAGCATGGAAGACTCCTTCCCACTTAGGCTGATTGGCATGCGGTCTTCTTCTCCTTCTCTTCTTCTTCTCGTTCTTCTTCTTCTTCTCCTTCTTCTTTTTCTTCTCCTTCTTCTTCTTCTCTCCTTCTTCTTCTTCTCTTCTTCTTCTTCTTCTTCTCCTTCTTCTCTTCTTTTTCTTCTCCTTTTTCTTCTCCTTCTTTTTCTTTTCCTTCTTCGCCTTCTTCTTCGTCTCCTTCTTCTTCTTCTTCTCGTTCTTCTTCTTCTTCTTCTCGTTCTCTTCTTCTCCTTCTTCTTCTCCTTCTTCGCCTTCTTCTTCTTCTTCTCCTTCTTCTTCGCCTTCTTCTTCTTCTTCTCCTTCTTCTTCGCCTTCTTCTTCTTCTTCTTCTTCTTTTCCTTCTTTCTTCGTCGTCGTGCGGACGCCAGACGGCCATTATGGCCGTTTTGGATTTTCAAAGTTTAATAACTGTGACAGAGAAAAACGACGCAGACCTGCCGCTCCTCGAACTCCCCTAAAGTTGCATAGATTTGCATTTAAGATGAGTTTTAGATCAACTGCCCACGAAAAAGGTTATGATAAGATCTATCTAAACGACCATGGGCGGTCAAAGTGACCGCTTTGTAATTTGCGCGACATGTCAGTATTTATGTGTGCTGGTTGCGTCATTTCCTTCGTGAAGTCCACTAGAAACCCACTAGAAACCCACTAGAAACCCACTAGCAACCCACTAGCGCCCTCCAGCGCAGAGAAACAGTCTAAACCTGACTTGTGGTTATGTGCAACATGTGTGGGTACAGACGCCATTACAGACGCACCATGGCTCCCACCGAGGCCCTGCAGTGTGTACAGGCGTTGGACAGCCGCCATTTTAAATCCTTTTAAAAATAGTATTAAAGTTGTTAAAATGTGAATTTCTGTGTCAGTTAGTTTCATAACAGACGTACTAACATGTGTGATGCATTAATATCTCTGTCGGCTATTCATCTTGAGGGAATATAGAGTTTAAAAACCGTGGCGGTCATTTTGACGGCCCACGGTCGTTCTAGTAGTTTTTAGGTTTACAGGCCTTGCTGCGTTTGTGAGATCAGCAATATGTGTTTCCTGTTTTGTTTCTCAGGTGATATTTTCACTTTTTCACCAGTGTTGCTATTCAAGTTCGACCATGCCTCTCTCTGAAGTTTAAATGGTTTAACAATAGTATTACAGTTGGTCAAATGTTAATGTTGGTGTCAGTCGTTTCCTAACAGACATATTGACATATATGTAATGCATTAACATCTCAACTGGGTGTTTATCTTGACAGAATGTAGAGTTTAAACACTGTGGCGGTCGTTTTGACCGCCCATGGCCGTTTGAGTTTGGGGTAGGAGTGAAGCCCCGGTGCTTCTAGTGCTGCAAACCTCCGCATGCTGGGGAAACGACCAGGTGGTATAAAGCACACTGTAAATGGAGGAAAAGAAACATTAAAAAACACTGAGGTGGTCATCTAATTGGACTTTAGTGAGGATCAGATGGAGTCCGGTGCGGCAGATCTAAACTTTAACGAGGAACCACTTCTGTTAAAGCCATAGAACCTCTCCTGACACGACAAAACTCATTTGACAACATCCTGCATGGACAGACAGTCTCTCCACCTAACCGAGACGTCTCGTGGTGCACAGACGACACACGTCAGATATCCAACCAAACACGGGCCCAACCAAACATGCAGGCAGGCAGGCAGGCAGGACAGCCCGGGTGGATCACCCCACACATGTATCTTCCGCACATGTAACCTCATGTGAGCCAGCTTTGCTGTCTGGAGTGAGTCACAATGAAGACACGAGTAGAAAAACACCCGAACGCCACAAACGCAACCATCCCACACGGAAAAGGTTGAAACCAGCAGAACGTTATGGAAAGGGAAGGGCTTTGTTTCAGTCGAAGAGGGAATAAGAAACAGATTTTGACAAGATGACCTTCAGAAATGTGCAAATACGTTATTTTGTGTTTCTCTGATATGAGAAACCTCATCACAAAATCACAGTCACTCGTCTAAGTGACCTCCTCAGTCTCAGCTGACGGCAGGTACCCCACCCTTATAAACTATACAACAATAATTGTTTAAAAGGGTGGGGACACCTGCAGTCATTGTATTGTTTATAAGGGTGGGGGTACCTGCAGTCACTGTATTGTTTATTAGGGTGGGGGTACCTGCAGTCAGGTGAGACGGAGGAGGTCAGTCAGATGATGGTGAGCCTTGGTGTCCAGGTGAGCTGGTTCACCTGTGTGTGTGTGTGTGGTCTCCTTACCTGTTTAGCTTGTATTCTTATTCAGCGTGCTATAAGACTTACGGGAAAACGCTTCCGGTGGTCATTCTCAAATGATCTGTGCACTTACCTGTTTTTCATTTCATGTGTTTTACCGTGAAGAGAAGTCTGAATGTGGACCAAAACACATAGGAACCAAGCTGAGCACACAAACCGTCTGTTGAAACCAAAAGGAGGCGAATGTAAGAGCGAGACGTCTCGGTTCTCATCTCTCTTGCAGTGTCGGCGGAGCTCTCCGAGTCGCTCAGCGTTGTCCCGATCATGCAGGGCTTGTCGCCGCCACAGGAAGAGAACAGCGACCTGCCCGCCTCCGGTTTGCCGACCTTTGACACTGCCCTGACGACCTGCGACCCCTGGCACACACACCTGGGCCTCTACCGCCGGGCCCATCTCTTGACCACCGGCGTCGCTGTCACTCCCTCCCATCCGCCGACGACAGACGCGTACAGCAACGAACAATGGATGTGTTCCCCACGCCGCCCACAGTCCAGGCCAGTTTGTTGTTGTTGTTGTTGTTGTTGTTGTTGTTGTTGTTTCTTACGGCGGTCGTTCTTTGAGAAAATGAGCGTGTGCCATGACGTTAAAACTATATTGATGTGTCTTAAGTTGATTTGAAGAGACAAACATTGTCTAAAATACCGTTTGTGTGATGACGTGTGTAATGATGAAACAATGTGAGAATTAGCGTCCGGGTGGCGTGGCGGTCTATTCCGTTGCCTACCAACACCGCGATCGCCGGTTCGAATCCCCGTGTCCCTACAGACACAATTGGCCGTGTCTGCGGGTGGGAAGCCGGATGTGGGTGTGTGTCCTGGTCGCTGCACTAGCGCCTCCTCTGGTTAGTTGGGGCGCCTGTTCAGGGAGGAGGGAGAACTGGGGGGGGATAGCGTGACCCTCCCACGCGCTACGTCCCCCTGGGGAAACTCCTCACTGTCAGGTGAAAAGAAGCGGCTGGTGACTCCACATATCTCGGGGGAGGCATGGGGGGGGGTGGAGCAGCGACTGAGACGGCTCGGAAGGGTGGGGTAATTGGCTGGATACAATTGGGGAGTCAAAGGGAGGGAAAACCCGGGGAAAAGGAAGGAGAAGAAATGATGAGAGAATGAATTGGACTCATTGAAAGTAGCGGACGAGCACGAGTCCGTCGGGCAGCGTTAAAGACAAGCGTCTGGTTTACTGGTTTACACTGTTTTGTTTCTGTCTCTCTACACAGGCGCTCTTCTTCTCTGTTGGAGGCCGCAGAGCAGGAGGTGCCCAATACCTCGACGGCTGATACCGCCCAGAAGTCTTCCGCGGAGGTTTCACCGAGCAGTTCTCCCAACAGAACCAGAGGAGACGACCCAGTCCTGTCATTCAACAGGTCCAAAGGAGAACCGGCGACAGGTAACCGCTGTGGCCCCGGGGAACTCTCTGCAGATGGGGCCAAAGAGGACGGTGTCGCCGACTCCGTCAGCGGGTCTAAAGACGCCTCCGTCGCCGGCTCTCTCACCAGTTCTGATGAAAGCTCCACACCGGTCGGATCCGTCGGTGGATCTGCCGCCGATCTAAGTCAGGAAGTGGAGAGAAACAAGTCTGTGACTGGAGGAGACGACAACCAATGCGATGCCGGCCCCGCGGCACCCCGAAAGTTCTCCGTCCCGGCGCCCACCCTCACCAAACAGCTGAGTTTTTGGGGGCCCCATACTCTGCCCCCGGGCCCCGGCCAGAATCACCATTACTACCCGTTCCCCCAGAGGAAGACGCCAAGGAAGTCCGAAGCTGCCCGGAAACTGGGCATGTACGCCTCCTTATAACGAACCCATGAACCTTTTCCACGACGATTGGAGAAAAACCGTCCCAGCTTCACCACCACAGCTGTCTCTGTAGTGCAGGACAAGCACAACACACTGGCAGTTTCCGTCCCCTGACAATAAAACAGATGGCAGCAATTATAGAAGATATCTATATTTCTTCTTCTACACATTTTTATAGTTCTTTACGGGTTTTACTTTACTTTTGGCTTTTACTTTAATACCCAGCAAGAGTCCTGTGTGTGCAGAGGCAACACTGGGTGCAACATGTTGTTTAACCACATGACTATAAATGTGTGTGTGTGTGTGTGTGTGGAGGGGTGTTTGTCTGCCTCGGGTCAAAACGTGAACCTGAATGTGTAATCATTGTGTGGAGGCTGGGCTTGTTTGGGTTTTTCTTGTTCTGCTCCTCCGGATCAGCTTTTGGCACTGCAAAATGAGCTCTTCTGATTCTGCTGGCAGCACCGAGCGTGTTCTGGCTTGTTCTTAATGAATACTTGATGGTGACAAAACACATTGTAAAATGATTATAATGCGATTTAAACATGTTAGTTGAAGTCGCGCGCGTCTCAAGCTCGTATTTTCCTCAGTTGGGATGACGGTCTCGTTTTGTTGGGCGGCGACCCAGTGTTTCCGGTGAATAAAGAGAGCAACTGGAGGAGAAGAGGTTGTAAAGGTGACCGATGTGTTGATTTACAGCTCAGAAAGCAGAGCTGCGGATGAGCCGTATTCCCTCCTCACACCGAGTACAACGTACATTAACCACTGAACAAACACTGCATTTACTGCCTTCAAGTTCAACTGTACTATTGTGTGTGTTTAGAATACAGTGACATTCATGTGCGCTGGCTGTCTGCCTTAACACAAGGGAGACAAGGACACACCATCCAAAATACATAGGCTATGTACGCAATGAAAACATACACTACACACACAATATAGTAAAGTACATGATAGCACAACAATGCAAGGTGCATATGGTGGCATCAGCTGGTCAGCAACCTGGTTGCCTGTGGAAAGAAACTACTACTGAGATGGGTGGTGTGTGGTTTGATGCTCTGGTAGTGTTTTAGAGATGGAAGGAGTGAGAACAGAACAAGAGCAGGCTGCCTGGTGTCCTTGATGATGTTTTGGGCTTTCCTTTTGCAGCGAGCGGTGTAAATATTAGGAAGATGTGGTAGTTCCATGCCAATGATTGCTGCTACTGTTTTTACAGTCCTTTGCAGCAGTCTGCAGTCCTGAGCAGTCAGGTTGCCAAACCACACTGTGATACAGCCTGTCAACACACTCTGCATGGTACTGAGATACAGGTTCATAAGAGTTTTGGTACTCAGGCCAAAACTCTTAAGATGCCTCAGAAAATACAGTCTCTGCTGTGCCTTCTTGAGGATGTAATTGGTGTTGAAAGACCATGTGAGGGTGTCTGTAATGTGTAAACCGAGAAATCTAAAACTGTCCACAATTTCAACAGATGACCCACTGATGGAAATAGGAATGTGATTTCCACTGATCTTTCTAAAGTCAGTAATTATTTAATTTGTATTATTGACATTTAGAGAGAGGTTGTTATCATGGCACCATATGGTTAAATCTTCCACTTCCCTGCTATAGGCCCCCTCATCACTCACTTATTAGACAAATCACTGTGGTGTCATCTGCGGATTTAATGATGCTGTTGTTGTCATATTTGGCAACACAGTCATGTGTAAACAGACTGAACAATAGGGGACTGAGACAGCTGCCCTGAGGTGTGCCGGTCCCAAGAGCTAATGTGGATGAGAATGTTTTACCTATTCTCACAGTCTGGGGCCCGCCTGTCAGGAAATCAAATAGCCAACTACAGATAGTTGCCCAGACCAAGACCTCTGAGTTTCAACACCAGTTTGGATGGTACAACTGTATTAAAAGCAGAGCTGTAATCAATAAACAACATTGTCTTTATGCATGCTCAATAATCCAGGTAAGAAAATCACAGAAAGTTGAATCAGTTCACCTGGACACAACGTCTACTGAGAGAAACGTTTCATCACTCCCCACTAGGAGTGGGGAGTGATGGAGGAGAAGGATAAGAGCTGCCTAAGCGTAAACCAGTGGTGATTTCGTATGTGGTGGGAGTTTTGGAACAGTTGAGATGCGTATTTTCCAAACACCGGATCTCAGTTCATTTCAAACTCCAAAACACGCTGCACCAGAACTTGGTCCACCCCAAGGATCAGGTCCCCCGGCACAAACAAAGCAATATAGTGTAGCTGTTAAGTGCCAGGAGGACTGCCGGGACTTGTACATCGGGGAAACTAAACAAACGCTGGCCAAGAGGATGACACAACACAGGAGAGCTAACGCGTCAGACCAGGACTCCACAGTCTACACCATCTACAGACCGACCAGGACTCCACAGTCTACACCATCTACAGACCGACCAGGACTACACTGTCTACACCATCTACAGACCGACCAGGACTCCACAGTCTACACCATCTACAGACCGACCAGGACTACACAATCTACACCATCTACAGACCAGGACTCCATAGTCTACACCATCTACAGACCAGTGGCCACTCTTTCAAGGATGAGGATGTGCACATCCTTGACAGGGAGGAACGCTGGTTTGAACGGGGAGTCAGAGAGGCCATCTACGTGAAGAGGGAACCACCATCCCTGAACCGGCGGGGCGGGGGGGGGGGCAAGAGTACATCTGTCGCCATCTTACAATGCTGTGATTGCAAATATTCCCCAGTCCTCTGTGAATAGTACACATGGCCTTTGAAACTCTAGTTAATGGTCATGGCAATAAACACAACACCCATTGCACATCCGTCCATCTTGGGAGAGAGATCCTCGTCTGGTTCCAGCTCACTTCCAGAGATAACGAGGAACAAGAGAGCAGATGGCATGAGAGGGAAATAGAAGAAGGTGGGTTTGAGGCTTCAGTAAGTGAATCAGAAGTTAAACCCTCCATTTGGAAGAAAATTAATACGCAAGGGCATTTACACAGGAGAGGAAGTGGAGTTGGTTCAGGGGTAAGAAAAGAGGGAGAGAGACAGAAGGGAAAAGGTCATGTAGAACAGAGTATGAATTAAACTCAACACTTCACCTCACACAGATACACAATAGATGGAGACGTGGCGGATGTCAGGACGTGGAGACAGTGGGACGTGTATTTTTGCGGTCAGGGGGAGAGAAAGAGATCAAAAGTTAAAACTGAGAAAAACGGAGATAATTACTCTACAAAGTCTATTAATGAATGGAGTCGATGGGAGGGAGGACAGCACTGTTCGGTTTTTGAGAGAAACAAGATCAGTTAGTAGAATCTATTTTTAAGCAATACAGATTTAACTCCAGCAGAGGGCGCTGATTCGTCAATGGAATGAATGTCTTCCGCCTTTAATGGAAGGAGGAAGAAAAGCGCGCTTGCGGAGCGGACCTCGTCGCTCGCCGTAGCAGCGCTTAGTTCGCGTGTCATAACAACAAGCGGAGGAAGGCGGATGTGACTTGAGAAAGGCGACGGGACTGAGAAGCTCCGGTCCCTCTGGGAAGTTCTCCTCCTCCTCCTCCTCCTCCTCCTCCAGCAGCAGCCGCAGCAGCCAGGTACTGAACAACCGCCCGTCCGTCCGCTCGGCGGCGTCTTTGTAAACGTTCGGCGACGACGTGGAGGTGCAGTCTGACAACAAGTGACGTCATCAGACGCGAACGTCATCGGAGCCTTGTGTCCGCTCGTCCGTTTGATCCGTTTCTATCTGTCTGTCCGCCCGTCTGTCTGTCTGTCTGTCTGTCTGTCTGTGTATCGACCCCCCTGTCGACCTCCAGTCCAGAGGGATACTTCCTCCTTCTAACTTTGGCTTTTGTTTCCTGGTGTTCGGGGGTTTGAATCCTGCTTAAACCGAACTGGGGTTTTGTTTCCCACCAAAGAAAAACTGCGTTTGTGCCGCAAAGGTGACAGGATCTACTACTACTACTACTACTACTACTACTACTACTGCTACTAGTACTAGTACTACTGCTACCACTACTACTACTACTATTACTACTACTATTACTACTACTACTAGTACTACTACTACTATTGCTACTGCTACTATTACTACTACTACTACTACTATTATTACTACTACTACTGCTACTACTACTAGTACTACTACTACTGTTATTACTACAACTACTGCTACTACTACTAGTACTACTACTACTACTGTTATTACTACTACTACTGCTACTACTACTAGTACTACTACTACTACTGTTATTACTACTACTACTACTACTACTATTACTACTACTACTGCTACTACTACTAGTACTACTACTACTGTTATTACTGCTACTACTGCTACTACTACTATTATTACTACTACTACTACTATTATTACTACTACCACTGCTATTATTCCTACTACTACTATTATTCCTTCTACTAGTACTATTATTACTAGTACTATTATTACTACTACCACTGCTATTATTCCTACTACTAGTACTATTATTACTACTACTACTGCTATTATTACTACTACTACTGCTATTATTACTACTAGTACTATTATTACTACTACTATTACTACTACTACTATTATTACTACTACCACTGCTATTATTCCTACTACTACTACTACTATTCCTACTACTTGTACTATTATTACTACTACTACTGCTATTATTACTAGTACTATTATTACTACTACCACTGCTATATTACTACTACTACTGCTATTATTACTACTAGTACTATTATTACTGCTACTACTACTAGTATTATTATTACTGCTACTACTTTCAGCTGCTCCTGTTAGGAGGCGCCACAGTGGATCATCCGTTTCCATCTCTTCCTGTCCTCTATCTCTTCCTCTGTCACACCAGCCACCTGCATGTCCTCCCTCACCACATCCATACACCTCCTCTTTGGCCTTCCTCTTCTCCTCTTCCCTGGCAGCTCCATATTCAGCATCCTTCTCCCAGTATACCCAGCATCTCTCCTCCACACATGTCCACACCATCTCCATCTTGCCTCTCTTGCTTTGTCTCCAAACCGTCCAACCTGAGCTGTCCCTCTAATATACTCCTTCCTAATCCTGTCCTTCATCACTCCCAATGAAAATCTTATTATCTTCATCTCTGCCACCTCCAGCTCCACCTCCTGTCTTTTCATCAGCGCCACTGTCTCCAAACCATACAACATAGCTGGTCTCACTACCATCTTGTAAACCTTCCCTTTAACTCTTGCTGGTACCCTTCTGTCACACATCACTCCTGACACGCTTCTCCACCCACTCCACCCTGCCTGCACTCTCTTCTTCACCTCTCTCCCGTTACTTTGGACAGTTGACAAAGGTGACAGGACTACAAACCTCAGATGAGAGAGGGAACATCCGCTTGGCTCGATGTTTTCATTTATGTGTTTTGTTCTTTTGTCTTTGCCCTCTTTAATTCATGCACTCTCCGTTCATGTAAAGCACGTTACGTCGCATATTACTGTATGATGCACTGTGTAAATGACGCTCGATTGATTGATTGACTGATCTTCTCTTCACTTTGTTAGAGGCAATGGCAGAGCAGAACATTGAGGCAAAGTTAGAGAAGCTCCAGATGGGGCAGCAGAACATTGAGGCAAAGTTAAAGAAGCTCCTGAAACAGGCGAAGATCCAGCTGTGGAATCCGCCTTATACAAACGACATCGGTGAGCCCGGACAGCCCCACATGCAGGTAGATAAAGGGATTTTCACGTTTACCCGAGATGCTAAGCAGGCAGTGTAGTATCTTTCTGAATTGAAGGTTTGTGCAGAAGAGCCACTTGTATTCATGGGAAATCCAAGTTCATATTCTCATCTCTCTGGTTAATGTCCACCAGTGGGTGTGTTCAACTTTCCAAACATTGTTAAATGGGACAGGAAATCAGTGGACGCCACCGACCAGAAACGGCAACAAAAACCATCCTTTCGTCTGCACACCTCTTCTTCCACAGCACACAGCGCAAACAGCGGGTCTGTTTGGCTGAATGCAAATCAAAGACTGGGAAACAAGCTAAAGGCGGGCTGTGTGGTCCGAGAGACCAGCCTCTAATTGTGATGATCAACAGGAGAGACTATCAGTGCCTCTTTGCATTTACTAGTGTCTGAGTGTAACCAGGAAATTTATGATTTCATTTATCTTGTTGTCATGTCATAATATGAAGAGATTATAAGGATGAAGTATCTGTCAGTCTGTCTCTCTCTCTGTCTCGTTTCTTTTTTTCCCCTCTCTGTGGCACTTTTTCCAGTACATAGAATCTGATGAAACTTTCCATTGCACACAGAGGGAGGTTTATTATAAAAGTCTGTGTCCAAGTTTCTGTATTTCACAAAAGTGTCCCAGGCTTACCATGCAAACTCTACTGAACATGGAGAATGTAGACTGTGGAAGTTTTCTCATTTTCAGAACTAAGGCCTTAAGTTACCTGTCTTTTCAAAAATGTCTTTCATTCGAAATCACACTCACTCGATTGTGTCTGTTTTGCCTGCAGGAACTGGCGGAGCGCTATGCCTCATCGGTGGGTTACTCGGTGTCAGAGGTAGGGGCCGCCCTGGAGTCCATCAGAGCCCAGGCGGTGATGAAGGGGAAGGGCAATAAGACGTTCAGGGAGACGAACGTGGCCACACTGGAGCTACTACTGCCCAGACATGGCAGAAAGGTCGTGTGTGTGTGTGTGTGTGTGTGTGTGTATGTGTGTGTGTCCATAGCTCCATTTACATACAGTCTTATATTGAACAATTGGCCAAATCTGATTGAAAACACATCATACGTCCATCATGATTTGATTATGCTAGCTTAAAGGTGCCATATGTAATATTTGTGCTCTCCTGAAGCATAAAATGATGAGTAAATATCACAATATGACTGGGAAATATCGTCAGATGACTACCAAAAGATCCTTTTTATTTATAATTTGACAAGTAATGCATAATGTGGCGAGTAAATGTCATAGGACTGACACAATTTCATAATGTGACTTGTGAATATCAATATCATTTGTAAATATAATGTGACTGGTAGATGTTATCATATAACTAGCAAAACGTGATCATGTGACTAGTAGAGATAATATCGCTAGCAGATATTAGCAGGTGTTGCTAATTGGTACTGACTAAAACAACGGGTTCTCTTGATGAAGCGGTTCAGCCCTCCGTGTCTTTTGTAAGATGTAGTTTTAATTCACATCGTTGAACAGCAAAGCCATTCAGTTAGAAATGACCCCTTCTGATAGTGGCTTGTATTAACGGCCAGTGGGGATGTAGATAACTAGGTCTTCCATTGGAATAGATGTGCACTTACTGGGCATGTTTCATTTGGATGAGTGACCTTGTCCACTTTCCAGTAAGGTGTGTGGTTGTCTGGTAGACGGAGGTGAGCCGCTTCCTTGTCGGAAGGTGTGGTGGCAAACTTGGTGATTAAAAAGACAATAGTCAGTCTTGTCTTGCTGAGTAAGTTTAATTCACAGGGAAAAGCACGTTGCATTTCTTGCATGCCCCGTTCCTGAAGCTACTCATCTGGGCGTTAAACCACGTTTTAAAAGTGCCCTCTTTTAGTCCAGTGGAAGTGTCCACTTTGCAGTTGTTTTCTCTCGTTGCTGGTGCCTGGTAGATGACTCGCTCCATCTGGCATTTTGCTTCAAGAGGGCGCGATGCCTTAGCACGGCAGTTGCAGTTGGTGGTGTTTGGCTGCATGGAGGCGGTCTGTGCCGTGGTCACGACGCTTGTGTTGTGGGATGAAATAACCTGCTGAACATCTGGAATGCAGCTGTAGCTAATGTTGACTGTGTTCCTGTTGAATATCTTTCTTAACTGATGGTCTGGAGTGAAGCACTCATCCAAAAGATTGAATGAGTCTGTTTCTACCAGCTGTAGACACAGAAAGAAGTAAGTATCTGCTTTGCAGTTACAAGTAAATGAATGTCTTTACTACCCCCCCCCCATTAGATGATACACATGTGATATTTTTATATTTTGACTGTCTGCTCTTCCAGCTGTGCTCCAGCACTTTCCACTGCACATAAAGTCCCCCACTGGATGTTGCCTTGTTATATTTTAAATGTAGGCTTTTTGAACAGTGCCCCGGCCCTTTAAGTCCTTGCTTTTTCAAAACAAGCCCAACCCCTACCCCCATTGGTTGTCATGTTTCTGATGTTATTTTTCACATTTTTTCAAATGTTTTCTATCCTCCCGTTGGCTGCTGTGCACTGTAACTAGGGGCGTGACGCAGGGCAACGTAGTATTTATCGGCTGTGTGTATTTTTTCTGTGTTGTGTAACCACATTGGCAGCTGATGAGAGCGTGACGCACGAAACAAGCTTGTTCTGCTATGTATGAAAGTTGTTTTTTTTCCTACATCTATCTTAATCTTCCGCTGCTCCTTTGTTGGGCACTTTTATCAACACCATTGATGGTTTCCGGGAAGAAAAAAAACGCTATATATATATATATATATATATATATATATATATATATATATATATATATATATACACATACGCTATATATACACATACGCTATATATATACGCTATATATATATATACACGCTATATATATATATATACGCTATATATATATATATATACGCTATATATATACGCTATATATATACGCTATATATATATATATATATATATATATATATATATATACGCTATATATATATAAATAAAACGCTATGTGTGTGTGTGTGTATGTATGTGTATGTATATATATATATATAAAAACCATTTCTTTTCTCTTGACTCTTAATGCCTGCAGTTGTCTAATACTGAAGCTTCCTGTACTAGGAAACCCACATTCTGTGACCCAAATGGCCAACTGATTAGTGCTTTCTTGTCCATAGTTTGTGACCATATATTGGATGTTTGGAGATGATGGCTGAGCCGGGTTATCTTTTTATCCAACTTGGATTTACTGTTATTAGAACCCCTACCGGTAAATTGAAATGTATTGAGAGTTTTGGTTTCAGCCTGTCACCTGTTTCGTCTCTTTGCTTGGCTTTTTCGTTGTTACTCTCACACTCTTGCTGCTTGTTTTACCTTTATTCTTATTATCCCTCACTTTTTTCTTTTCTTTTCTTTTTTTCTCTTAAGAATCTCTGTTAGATTCTGTGGTGGTGATCAGCCCTGATTATCTTTCTTTCATACATTATATCATAAATACACCATTTATACCCAGTACATCTCTGTTGACCAGCGTCTACCTGCCCTGGTAACTGAACACAACTGAACACAATGCACGAATCATCTTTCTTCTCTTATTAGATTCCCAGAACCTTGTGCAGTTTTTTTCCTCAATTCTCTGTAAAAGAATGATCTCACCAGAAAGACAGATCGTAGTTTACCACCTTGGTTTTGTGGATCACAGCAGTGAGTGAGTCCGGTCCTCAGGCATCAGCCCCCCACTTCTCCACCCTCTGACAGGGAGGTTGAGGCAGAGTGTGCACACCGTGAGGTCTCGGACCTGCTGCGCTGAGTGCCAGAAGGCCCTCTCCACACAAGTGATCCTGCCGACAACGCCTAGTTTGTGGTGGCGAACGTTGTGATAAAACGGAAATAGTTAGTCTCGTCTCTCTGAGTAAGTTTGATTCACAGAGAAAAGCACTTCAGTGGACTCAAGCTCGCCAAAGGCAAGCGTGAGCCCCGAATGACTGTATCATATTTTGTATATAGTTAAAGCTGAAACAGCCTCGCTCAGCCGCCCAGGAAGTGATTCCTGTTTTACAGCATCTGTTAGGTGCAGATGCTTGCTGTTGTCTGGTTCTAACCAGCTTGTCACATGTGTTGCTTGTCGCATGTGTTGCATGTAGAGTTGCCGTGGAAGCATGTAGTGTGTCTCAGTGTTTTTCCACTGAGAGCACTTTGGTCATATGCACACTCTATTCCTTGTACTGACAGCATATTGGTAAGCGATAAACACAGGAAGCATGCCCTTATATGGCAACGACAATGGTTATAAGACAATTTTCCATTACAAAGGGAACACTGGAGGACTGGAGCATTCAAACAAGCACCAGAACCTTGACAACAGATTCTGCTCATCTCAGATAGTTTTATTCTTGCTCCATTCCCTGAACCAAGTGAATATATTTTAATATGGAATTAATTTTTGTCATCATTTGGACTTTAAATGAATAATGATTTTCCAAACGATAATAATAATTACTGCGGAGTGTTTTGCTGTTGAAAGTAACCGAACTATGTGTGTTTTTGTCTTTGTTCGCAGGATCCCAAGAAGAAGAACTACATGGAGACCAAGCTGGACGTCCTGGCTCAGGAGGTCATGGACAGGTCGGTCATGATGACCCCCATCATTGACTCAGAATGCCTTTAGGCAGATTACATCATTTACCCAGAGCTCTTTAGTGTAGGTGAACACTATGAACACAGCATCATGGTGGGAGCCACCTGACTGAAAACAAAGTGAGGTGAAACTACACAGTTGGAGATAATCAAGATAATGAAATAATGAGGTTTTCTCTCAACTTTCGCTCCGTTCTGAAATGATTTGGTCATCATTCAACTACATTCTGTTTATTCACATGTGCCTAAATTGTGAGGAGGATACATCCACATTTGCACCGCAACCTAACACGTCTGTGAAAGCACATCCAGCTCCAGTAAGCAGTCCAACACATTGTGCGGTAATTTTTTTAGCTATATTTATTTTAGTTCATTTATATTTAATTTCCCCGAATCACCAAGACTGATGGTTGTGATCACAGATTGATGTGAAGTAGTTGATCGATTTGTTGTAGTAGTACATTGTTGTAGTAGTACATTGCTGGTCCTGGTGTTTTCCAGACAGGTTTGTTTAGGAACATCATCTTGATGCAGGTTGGATGTGTCTAATCTCTTCTGTTGTGTAGGGTCGCAGAAGAATACGGCCTCAAACACATCAAACTGATCCTGAACGGGAAGAGTTTGTCCTCTGGTGAGTGTTAGCATTTAAGATGCCACATAGCTCTGTCTGTATTGTGTTGTATATAGTATGTATATACACCGATCAGCCAAACATTAAACTCACCTGCCTAATATTGTGTAAGCCCCCTCGAGCCACCAAAACAGCTCTGACCCGTCGAGGCATGGACTCCACAAGACCTCTGAAGGTGTCCTCTGGTATCTGGTACCAAGACGTTAGCAGCAGATCCTTTAAGTCAGGAATAGGCAACATGGTCCAGAAAGGTCCGGTGTGGGTGCAGGTCTTTGTTCCAACCAAGCAGTTACACACCTGATTCTATCAGTCAACCAACAGTCTTTGCTAAGGACCTTGATTTGTAGACTCAGGTGTGTAACTCCTTGGTTGGAACAAAGACCTGCACCCACACCCGACCTTTCTGGACCATGTTGCCTATCCCTGCTTTAAGTCCTCTAAGTTGCGAGGTGGAGCCTCCATGGATCGGACTTGTTTTTCCAGCACATCCCACAGATGTTCGATCAGATTGAAATCTGAGGAATTTGGAGGCCAGGGGAACACCTTGAACTCTTTGTCATGTTCCTCAAACCATTCCTGAACAGTTTTTACAGTGTGGCAGGTCATATTATCCTGCTGAAAGAGGCCACTGCCGTCAGGGAATACCGTTAGCATGAAGGGGTGTACCTGGTCTACAACAATGTTTAAGTAGGTGGTACGTGTCAAAGTAACATCCACATGAATACCAGGACCCAAGGTTTGCCAGCAGAACACTGCCCAAAGCATCACACTAGCTTCACCAGCTTGCCTTCTCCCCATACTGCATCCTGGTGCCGTCTCTTCCCCAGGTAAACAACACACACACACCTGGCCATCCACATGATGTAAAAGAAAATGTGATTCATCAGACCAGGCCACCTTCTTCCATTGCTCCATGGTCCAGTTCTGACGCTCGCATGCCCATTGTGGACGGAGGTCAGCTCTGACTGGTCTGGGGCTGCACAGCCCCATATGCAGCAAGCTGTGATGCACCGTGTTCTGACACCTGTCTGTCATAGCCAGCATTAACTTTCTAACAATTTGAGCTACAGTAGCTCTTCTGTGGGATCGGGCCAGAAGGGCTAACCTTCACTCCCCACACACGTCAGTGAGCCTTGGGCATCCGTGACCCTGTCGCAGGTTCACCGGTTGTTCTTCCTTGGACCAATTTTGGTCGGTACTGACCACTGCATACAGGGAACACCCCACAAGACCTGCTGTTTTGGAGGTGCTCTGACCCAGTCATTTAGCCATCACCATTTGGCCCTTGTCAAAGTCGCTCAGATCCTTACACTTACCTAATTTCCCTGCTTCCAACACATCAACTTCAAGAACTGACTGTTCTAATGTATCCCACCCCTTGACAGGCGCCGCGGTAACGACATAATCACTGTTATTCACTGACCTGTCAGTAGTTTTAATGTTTTTTTTGGGGGGGGGGGGGTTATTTTCTCCCTTTTTTCGCCCCAATTGTATCCGGCCAATTACCCCACTCTTCCGAGCTGTTCGGTCTCTGCTCCACCCCCTCTGCTGATCCGGGGAGGGCTGCAGACTACCACATGTCTCCTCCCATACATGTGGAGTCACCAGCCGCTTCTTTTCACCTGACAGTGACAGTGACAAATTTCAGGTTGAAAAAAAAAGATTTACGCCCCTTTTCCACTGCATGGTACCGGCTCGACTCAGCTCTACTCTACTTGCCTCTTTTGGTTTTCCACTGGGCAAAAGTTGGAGATGGTACCTGGTACCGGGTACGTTTTTTGGTACCACCTCCGTCGAGGTTCCAAGTGAGCTGAGCCGATACTAAAAGGTGACATGAAAATACCACTATGAATAAATAAATAAATGTGGGTATATTTATTAAAATATGAATAAAATCTTGAAAAAACACTAGTCAGCACGTCCACGAATGACCAGCGGGGCTTCGTCGTGAGAGGATGCTACCTGCAGGGGAAAACCAAATCCCAACAAGTAAAGCGAGTAGAGTCGAATAGAGTAGAGTCGAGTCGAGCCAGTACCATGCGGTGGAAAAGGGGCAGTATAGTCTTCTCTCTGCTGTTAAACACTGTTATGGGTCAGTTTTTGATCCGTAGATAACAGATTTTAAAAAGACAACAGACGAAACAGACAGCGGGGTTTAAAGATGTGGCTTTTAAGAGCAGTTTTGAAGTCCGTAATGCAGTCCAGTGAGCGGATGTGACGGGGAATGGAGTTCCAGAGTTTGGGTGCAGCATAAGAGAAAGCCCTGGCACCCACTGTGCTGAGGTTGATGGCTGGTGGTGCCAGTAGACCTGCTGGTGAAGACCGCAGGGAGCGAGCGGCATGGGGTGTCAGTCTGAAGGAGGTCTGCGAGATGAGGAGGGGATAGCTCACTGTGGTCTACGTGCTGGTCACGTCGTAATGTGTTGTGTGGGCAAGAGGCCCGGTGCCTCATAATAGTCTGTTTGGGGAAAACTCCCGGTGAGAGGGTTGATGACAGATGAGGCCAGTGGGGGGAGCTATCAGGCAGAAATGGAGGTTCCGGGAGGGATGTGTGGGGTGTAAACCGTCAGTCACATGGAGAAGACTGCACGGCGTGCTGCAGGTTGGCCGCTAGCAGTCGGCTCCCCAGCCTGTCGGGGTGGACTCTGTCAGTTCTGAAGAGGGGGAAACGATCCCAGAGCATGAAGACTGTCAGCTCTGCAGGCGGAGAGATGAGCCACGTGTGCAGGCGGAGCAGTCTGCTGGAATGCCCTGCTCCACGGGCCAGTGTGGGCGTAGGACCTGAAATAAAAACAGGCTTTCCACAAGCATTTAAAAAGCTGAAGACCTGGAGATGACCTATCTCCAGGTCTCCACTGACCCTCTACATGCGGAACACTGCTCTCTGAATTAAGTCCAGCGAATCAAAATGTAAAAAGTGCCGCCAACTGCCCTTCCAAAATGAAATCCACTTCACATTTACCGGTGAACAAGATGTGATGTCACTAACCACGTGCTCCCGATGGAGCGTTTCCACTGAAGAAGAGTTGAGTCAACAAGTCAGCAGATTCATCCCCGTCCTTAGAGCTCTCGCCATGTGTCTGAAGGCGTGTCTAAATTCCTGACAGATGGTGTGCGTATGTGTGTGTATGTGTGTGCGCACCTGCTTGCTTTCTCAGACCGGCGGCTGGACGAGCAGAGTGTGAAGAACAACAGTAAGGTGATGGTGCTGACCGTGAGCGAGATGGAGAGAAAACAACAGATCATGGAGGACGAGAAGCAGAAAAACCAGAACGAGAGCATCCAGCGGACCCAGAAAGGGTTCCAGATCCTGTCCGAGAGAGGTCAGTGTGTGTGTGTGTGTGTGTGGGGTCAAGAGTGAGTGAGACCACTGAGAGGACCTAGTAGGTCTTTTAGGAAGAGAGAGGAAGTGTGGGTGTATTTGAAAGGACAGGAGGAAAGGAGAGAAATGAAGCTGAATGAAAGCTCCTTATTCTGATGAAGTTCCCCCCCCCCCCGTCTGTTCCCCCAATTGCACTTGGCCAATTACCCCACTCTCCCGAACCGTCCCGGTCTCTGCTCCACCCCCTCTGCTGGTCCGGGGAGGGCTGCAGACTACCACATGCCTCCTCCCATACATGTGGAGTCACCAGCCGCTTCTTTTCCCCTGACAGTGAGGAGTTTCACCAGGGGGACGTAGCATGTGGGAGGATCATGCTATTCCCCCCCAGTTCTCTCTGCTCCCCAAACAGGCTCCCTGACCGACCAGAGGAGGCGCTAGTGCAGCAACAAAGACATACCCACACCTGGCTTCCCACCCACAGACACGGCCAATTGTGTCTGTAGGGAGGATGCCTGACCAAGCCGGCGGTAACATGGGGATTCGAACCGAAGATCCCCGTGTTGGTAGGCAACGGAATAGACCACCACGCCACCCAGACGCCCATTCTGATGAAGACTTAAAACAAACACTGCATAAAGCCTCCTACAGCCTGTGTGAGCTCAGCAGTCCTGTAAGTTTACTGCAGGCCACCACACTGTGTGACATGGAGCTAATAAACTTGGGTACGACGTCAAGTGTGATGTGTGTAGACTGTACGATGATAACACTACTGAATCGCAGGCTACGACCAAGTCCATAAAAACATCATCAGCGTGTCTGCTGCATCAGCACACGTCATCAATCTACGCCGCTGGTAGAGCAACATGACGCCAAGCAGGAATCGAGTCCTTTCAACAGTCGGCGCAGCTCGCTTTGTTGCTCGTTTTGTTGAATCCGCTGCATTTGGGTCTCGGATGCTAACAGTTTGTTTGTTTGTGTTTCGTGCCAGCAGAGATGGTGCGTGGCGTTGATCAGTGCGTCATTTCATGCTGCATCTCTATTGGTTGGTTAGTAGATGTAGGTCATAGCAGCAGCCACATTGTGAGATGGTCATCCTACATTTCTGACCCTGTCAGACTTTCGTCCCAGGTTGACTTCAGTCACAAGACCGTAATAACAGCCATCTCTGAACCTGGCTCACAGTGCCATGTAGGACCACTGTTTTGGAGCCACGACCAAAGATATCGCCACGATTAGTCATCTTTCATCTGAGACGGCCCACATCACACCGTCTGTAGGAGGCTTTAGACACACACACACACACCCATGATAAGGAATCAAATCAAATAGTAGCCTGCATGTTGCACGTACAGTAACATGTAGCCATCTTACATGGGCAGCTTGTAAACTTGAGAATAACGTGGAAAGAAAGATGGTGTTCTGTTGTTAAGATGGTTAAATTTAAGACATGGCTGTTCGATATGTTACATGTATTGTGTTCTGAGGTTGCGTCTATGTGTTAGGTAGTATGGATATGTCTTTGATATTTTTGTGTTTTAGGTAATATTGTGTCCATGTTGGTGTCTTTCAGTTAGTTAAAATGTATTGTGGTTGTTTTTTGTCAGAAATATAAACTTTAGATGTATATTATTTTGTGTCTATATCTCAGATGGCAGCGAAGACCCGAAGATAAAGCCCTTCCTGGAGATCGCTGATCAGAAGGGGAACCCACTTAAGATTCCCGCCGACGAAAAGAAGGTACACAACTCTTTTGTGTGTGTGTGTGTGTAACCTTGGACATGACACCCTACAGATGGCAGACCCAACAACCAGTTAAACATTTTAAACCTAGTGAATCTAGCAAAAGTGAACTAAGCACAGAAAATAGCGTAAAAAATAAGACAAATGAAGAGATTAGAGCAGAATATAGATGAGCAGAGAAAGAGAATAAACAGCAGTTATCGATCTCACGAAGCTGAATCTCATGAAGGCGGAGAATTCTTCTAATATTTCTATTTTGGTTATGTTCTATACTCTGTGTGTGTGTGTGTGTGTGTGTGTGTGTGTGTGTGTGTGTGTGTGTGTGTGTGCGCATGCGCATACGAAACCTCCCCAGGCCCTGATCGTAGCCATGGGTTTTCATGAGAAAGGTCGTTCTCTGATGAAGAGGAAGCAGTATGACGACGCCCTGTGCCACCTCCTGCAGGCCGACAGCCAGTTTGAGTAAGAAGACTGTTCCTTCTCTTCCTCATAGAGACAACCTGTATCTCTCCCCGACCACTGTGTTTTACTGGTTAGTCAAGTGAACCATGCGAGTCAAAATAAACAAAATAAAAATACATTTATCTCATGCCTGCTGGTTGGCCATTCAGGGTGCTGAATTATATAGTCATCCTGTTTGAGCCTCTCCATTTCAAGTTGTGACAGTAGCTTCCTTCTATTGATGTTCGAGCATTTACCCACTAGCTACTTCTGAGTCAGTGAGGAAGTAGGTCTCCTGCTGGTCCACAGTTTCCACATAGGCGTCATATAGCCCCTCTGCTGGGTACTGCTGTTACAGTAGCATTCCATCAGTCCCTGGTACTCAGCCCTTGTCCATGGAGGTCTTGTTCTAGTAGCCTGTTTAACCCAGGCGACGGCTGAGCTTGTATGACTCTATTCGCATTGCTGTCACTCATGTCTGAGGTAGTTGGCTTGTATAACATTAGGAGTCTAAGCCTCGGACTTTTGCTGGATAATCATCCCAACCGGGGTTTGAACCCTCGATCTTTGGCAGGAAAGCCAGCATTCTTACCTATTGAGCTATGGGGCTGGTATTGCGTACTTAACATGAAGTTTTGTATTTGGAGAGCTCTGAAGGTCTGGTGGGCTCTCTTGTTCTGAACTGTACTGAACTCATTTTATCACTGAACTAAGTAGAGGTGAGGTTAATCTGGTGTGTGTGTGTGTGTGTGTGTGTGTGTGTGTTTTTTAGGAAGTGTGGCTCTACCTTGCTAAGGATAGTGGATAATTATGCAGTTCTGCAGCTGGACATCGTGTGGTGCTACCGAGCTCTGGAGGCGCTTTGCTGTCTGGACGATGGAAAGATGAGACTTCAGAAAGCAGAGGACTGTTTCCTGCAGTGTTATGGAGAGCAGCAGGAGAGACTGATGATGATCAAGGTGGAGGAGTGCTTAAACCTTTACTACATACATACACACACAATCTACACACTTTATACCGTCTCCACACACACACACACACACACACACACACACACTGCACATTATACACTCTCTACAGATACTACATACACACCCTCCACATTTTACACTCTATACATACACACACACACACTCTACATACTATAAACGCTCTACACACTATACATTCTACTCACAAATTCTGCACTGTACACTGTCTACACTCTTCTCATACACACTTAACACATGCAGATACTCTCTCATTCTCTTTCTCTCCCCATCCAACACGCATGTTATATTGGGTTGAATGTTATTGTGTTCTTTTTCTGTATTGTGATTTGTTTTATTGTACTATATTGTGATGTATTATGTTGTTTTATCTTCCATTATGTTGCATTGTTTTGTATTCTCCTTTATTTTGTATTGTACCCTATCATGTTATTTTGTGTTGTATTATATGCAGTGTTGTATTATATTAATTTGTATTGTATTTTGTGTACCCAGGGTAACACGGGGAGAGAGAAGGTTCTGTTTCTCAGGTTGTATTTGCTCCAGAGCTTGCTGTCCTACATCGAAGGCAACGACACCCAGGCCAGACTAAAACTAGACAAGGTAAGCAGTACTACACCATAAATACTCTTTATTCAATGCCCTTCTGTACCCTGGATCCTTATTCCAGTCTCATATACAGTATTTAACCTATACCCTCTACCCTATACCTTTTATCCCAGTACCATATACCCTATACCCAGGGTGCACAACACTTTTTGGGCTTGCAAGACACTTTTAAAATGACCAGCAACCGGATGGTATGCAGTACAGGAAGTGATAATATACAAGCATTTAGGAGATGGTTTAAGCTAGATTTCCCCATAATTTGTATCAGATAGATATTGGAACATATTTTTTCTCCCCTTTGATATCCGATCCAGCTTTCTGGGGCAGTATCATTCCGATGCCGTGGATTGGATCAGGAAAGGCTGGGATCAAACGTAACACCAAGATTTTTGGCTGCCACACTTTGTGAAATCCCAGAGTTGTCAAGCATTACTGTTACTTGATCAAATTGGTGTCTATGTCTAGCAAGGACAATGACCAGCTTCTCAGTTTTATCTAAATTTAAAAGCAGGAAATTTAGAGACATACAATTTTTCACAGCAGCCAAGCAGGCCTCTAAATTAGTTATTTGAATATGATCATCAGCCCCTATTGGCACATACAACTGAGTATCAACTGCATAGCAATGGAAATTTATTCCATGACTGCGTTTAATTTGGCCAAGATGTGAAATACAAAAAGAGAAAAGTAGAGGGCCAAGAACTGAGCCCTGAGGTACGCCATATTTAGCAAAAGAAAATGTTGATGTAATATTATAGCCGAGGCTCAGCGTTTTCGGTTTTTATTTTTCAAAGCCATCCAGCGTGCCGAATTTCGCCACAAGAGGACACTGTTACATAACCTCACATGAACAGGAACAACCTTTGGATCCGTGGAAACATAAAATCCGGGTAAAAATCAGTAAAAACCGAAAACGCTGAGCCTTGATTATAGCAGACACACTGTGTTTTTCTGGATAAGTAGGAGTTAAGCCAAGAGGGAGCTAGGCCAGAGACACCAAAATTACAATTTATTCTTCCTAATAGTATACAGTGATCAGTGCTGTCAGAGGCTGCACTGAGGTCCAGTAATAGAAGCACAGAGGTGGAATCAGAGTCCACAGCAAGTAGAAGATCATTTACCACTCTGGTACGAGCAGTTTCCATGGAGTGACAGGCCCTGAAAGCTGATTTAAAAAGGTTCATGTAGATGGTTTTCTTCTATATGGGCGTAAAGAGTGGAATATTAGAGACTGGTTGATAATTATTAAGAGACCCTGGATCGAGGTGTGGTTTCTTAAGTAGAGGTTTGACGACAGCTGTCTTAAAACTGCTGGGAACAATGCCAAAGCTTACTGAGACGCAACGCAGTGTGCAGCCGAGCAGCGCACCACCACTACTCACTGCTGGTAGCACCTCAGACAAATGTTCTTATGAGAAAGTGACTTCACAATCACCCTTTATTATGAATGGACATTTATTTAAATCACTCTCATTTATCAATCTGTGTTTTATGATTTTCGATAAGCCCGTTAAAGTTTAAATGTAGTGTGTGACAGAAGTGAACACAGGCCTCAGCCACTGAAAATAGTAAAAACACAAAACACACCCGTTTGTTCGGGTGTGTGTTTCAACCGGAGCTGTGAACTTGCGTCAGCCAGTCAGAGCTGCTGGCTGAGGGCCGATTGATGTTTCTCTAACGTGTCGTTCCTGTTTGTGTCCACCAGGTGGAGGGCCTGTACAGCCATCTGTGTCTGGACTCTGGGAAGATGGCCCAGCTGATGAGTCTGGGCTTCACTGAGACAGAGGCTCGCCTCGGCCTCAGAGCCTGCCAGGGAGACCTGCAAGAGGCTGCTGTCCACATCATCAACAGGAGACAGGTGGACCACACCTACACACACCTACACACACACACACAGGAGTGTATGTCAAGGGTCCCATGGCACCTCGTCTTCCCTGATCTGACGTATAGCTGGATGAAACCGAATGGTTGGGTGGGATTTAATGAGGGGAGGGAGATTGATTTGACTGACAGCCAATCACAGCCCGGCATTTTTAGAAGCATTTGGACATCAATACGCTATTGGCTAGTTTCAGTTTTGTATTAGAGGATCACTTGTCATCTCTCGATCTCACTCCCTTTCATTCTTTTGACATTATTGTTGGTGTATGAACACAGTTACAGGGTAATGTGACTAAAGAATTATTGCATTTTGCAGGAATAGAAGTTTGTTCTTCTTTCTTTCAAACCCAATATTTGTTATGGGATTTTTAGCGGTGCGCTGTGTGCCAGTGTTGAGAGACATCAACAACAACAACTCAAAGCAAAAAGAAAATCTAATGGAAATAGAAAGGAAGTGGATACACAGCAAGCTCCTTCAATAGAATTCAGTTTACTGTGATGGCTGTATAGTTTACTGAGACTAACAACAACAGAACCAGTCAGCTGGTCCAGCTCCTGTGTTTTTAAATGGAGAAATCTGGCAAATGTGTTTGTGTGTATTTTATTTCATGATATTTATTGGACATGTGATGCTTCAGGAAGGTGAAATATTGAACAAAAGACCTTGAACTGTGTTCCGTCCATCAGGAGCGTGAGGAGATGAAGGACAGCCAGAGGAAGAAAAGAAGGAAGGAGATGGTGGCCATCACCTCCCTCAGAGAGCTGGGTTACTCCCAGAGAGACGCTGCCAGAGCCCTGCACCAGGCTGACGGAGATGTCAACAGAGCCTACGAAGTCAGTGTCTGTTTGACTGGCTGTCTATCTGTCTGTCTAACTGCCTGTCTGTGCCTGTCTGTTTTTTTTTTTTATTCCCCGCCCCTTTTCCTCCCCAGTTGTACCCAGCCAATTACCCCACTCTTCCGAGCCGTCCCGGTCGCTGCTCCACCCCCTCTGCCAATCAAGGGAGGGCTGCAGACTACCACATGCCTCCTCCGATACATGTGGATTCACCAGCCGCTTCTTTTCACCTGACAGAGAAGAGTTTCACCAGGGGGAGGTAGCACATGGAAGGATCACGCTATTTCCCCCCCCCCCCGGACAGGTGCCCCGACCAGAGGAGGCGCTAGTGCAGCGACCAGGGCACATACCTTCATCCGGCTTCCCACCTGCAGACATGGCCAATTGTATCTGTAGGGACGCCCAACCAAGCCGGAGGCAACACGGGGATTCGAACTAGCGATCCCCATGTTGGCAGGCAACGGAATAGACCACTATGCCACCCGGATGCCCATGTCTATCTGCCTTTTTTGTCTTTCTATGATCAGCATTTTGTCTTTTAATGATCAGCTCCTCTGTTAGTCTGTTGTTTTCCGCTGTCAGTCACTAGAACTTTTTGTTTCTATTGAAAGCGACAGGAAGGACAGGAAGAGAAGAAAACGCATGATCCACTGTGGCGACCCCTAACAGGAGCAGCCAAAAGTAGTAGTAGTAGTAGTAGATTGAAAGTAATTACATCTTAAAGTAATGATGGATGTGCTGATCAGAATCAATTGAATATTTGTTTTCCTGCATTGGTCTTCATCAACGCCAACTGTCTTCTAGGCCTTTCCCACACATGCCCTACTGAGCACGTTTAAAACTACAATGGCTTCCTCACGCCAGTGTTCTCTTCTTTACATTATGTTCTGGTTCCACTTCATTTAACTCTGTTTTTACGTTTTCCTAGATCCTCGTCAACTCCGCCCAGGTGACCAATAACAACACAGAGGAGGTTGTCAGTCCAGAGAAGCTGGGACAGGTATGATGCTGTTCAGTTAATACGACACTAAAAGACATCATGGCATGTTAATATTAGTCTTGAATTAAACACTAACACACCAAATATATCCACATCTCCAAATTACTTTACTCAACCAACAAAATACAACAGATGAACAACAAACATCACTAAGTGGGTGGATAGATGAATAGATGGATGGATGGATGGATGGATAGATGGAGACTTTATTGTCCTACAAGATATTTGTTGTTGCCCTTTGTACAGAGCATCACATGCTGTAAATACATATTCACTACATGTACTATACATAACACACAATGTTCATTGAGCCCAGGGAGGCGACAATACATTAACACATAAGCTTAATAGAGGTTCACTGAGTTTAGAGCACGACACAGAGACAAACAAGCTCATCTACCCCTCCATGTCTACCATCTCGCTCTCGCTCTCTCTCACTCTCTGTCTCTCTCTCCCTCACTCTCTGTCTCTCTTGTTCTCTCACTCTCTGTCTCTCTCTCTCGCGCTCTTGCTCTCTCTCTCTCTCGCTCGCTCTCTCTGTCTTGCTCGCTGTCTGTCTCTCACTCTCTCTCTCCCTCTTTCTCGCTCTCTCTCTCCCTCTTGCTCTCTGTTTCTCTCCCTCTCTTGCTCTCTCACTCTGTCCCTCTCTCTCTCACTTTCTGTCTCTCGCTCTCTCTCACTCTGTCCCTCTCTCTCTCACTTTCTGTCTCTCGCTCTCTCTCACTCTGTCCCTCTCTCTCTCACTTTCTGTCTCTCGCTCTCTCTCACTCTGTCCCTCTCTCTCTCACACTTTCTGTCTCTCGCTCTCTCTCACTCTGTCCCTCTCTCTCACACTCTCTCACTCTGCCTCTGTCTCTCTCTGTCTCTCTTAGTTGCTGTATCTGGGTTTTGAGAGGGAGGTATCTGAGACGGCTCTAAGGTTGGCAGGTGGAGATGTCCAATCGGCTATTAAGCTGGTGCTAGACAACCACGGTTCCCCCTCCACCTCACCTCCCTCTTCTTCCTCCTCCTCCTCTTCCTCCTCATCAGAGATACCGAGCTGCTCTTCAGACACATCTGCAGGTCAGACGCAAAAACAAACCAAGAAACAAAAGACACAAACAGAAACGTACAAATCTAAACATATGTATATAAACTTGGACACACTGTCTTTCTCACACTCCCACTGCTACATCTGTGTATTAATTTTTGCACGTTACACACACATGCACGTGTACACCAATAAGTGTATATACACTGTTTTATATGGAAAAATACATACTTAAGACTAAGGTGTGTGTGTGTGTGTGTGTGAGAACAGAAACAGAAACAGAAAACAGAATGTTGGTGAATGAGGTTTTGGAAGACATCTCCCGTCATGAGGAAGACTACCTGGATGTCACACTGGAGGAAGAGAGTGAGCTCATCGCTACCATGAAGACTTACCTCAGCCAAGGCTCTGCACACACTATGTAACACACACACACACACACACTCTCATTCTCTCGCTCATTCTAAAACACACTTGTACAGATACACACAGGCGCTCCATCAGCGGCTCCATGTGTCTGTACGATGTTACAGTTGAAGCAATAGACCCCAGAGTTATTATATTTACAGTGTTCATAAAGAAAACAAGCTCAGACTAAACTGCCAAAGTAAAGTGGAAAATTGATTTAACAATGAATACTCAAGTTGACTGAAAAAAATACAATCACATTACATAGAAGAATAAAGGGGAGTTGTTTGCATGCTAGCTAGCTAGCTAGCCAGGTAAAAAGCTAATGGTCAGTCATTATCCTGACCTGTTAGACGTTGGTAAACATTGTCTTTTACAACATTTAATTTGATTTCTTCCTTAAGAATTCCTTCAAATAACCTTCAAAAAATAAGGCTTCCTCATAGCCGGTTCCGAGACACATAGATAGAAACTACTCAGGAATCCACTCTGTGCATAACTGTAGTCCACTGACTTCCGGCTTCTACTGCAGTGGTCATACCAGTTTCCTGTTTGTTGGCGTGTGCTATTGACAATGGCATATTTTTCGCGATGCCTGCAAGATTTACCATGGATAAATGTCAATGACATGCACAGAATTGTCAACAAACTTTCACCTGCGCCTACCAGCAAATGGGTGAACAGTTTCAAGTTGTACTTATGAAGTTACGGCCACAATTATGAGGATGGTACAGACGGATGTAACTTGATACTATGTACACGCCAACAAACGAGAAACTGGTATGACCGCTGCAGTAGAAACCGGAGGTCAGTGGACTACAGTTATGCTTGGAGCCGATTTCAAATGCAAGAAAGAACTGGCACAGCAAGGCATCGAAATAAAAGTAGAGCGTCTCATTAAAACCCCAGATTTTCTTTCTGAACATTTTTGAATTTCAGCAGTCTCTATTTTTTTTAATACTTTAGTGATTCTGTCCTTGCAAAATGACTAGAAGTAAAGGTCTTGAAATGACTTCTAACTTGAGCACACAAGGTGCTTTAATTTCATGCTTACGTCAGAGTACCACACACAATCTGAAGTTTATTTTCTAAATTTGATTATTTGATTATTATATTTAAGTATTTATCCAGGAAGACTTGACCCCAACACTGTCAAATGAAACCACAGGAGACCCTCAGATGGTTCCTTGAGGAACTAATTCAAATGGTTCCCCGTTCCATTTAGAAACTCATTATAAAGTATTGTAATGGACCCAGTCAGGTTGATTATGCTGTTTTTAAACAGCTAGTTAAAAAAAGTGTTTCAGATTCAACGGGAGGCCGAACCTGCCCGGACTTGCACTTCTCTGGTATTTCTGTCCAGAAGAACAGGAAAAAAAAATTTTTTTTTTTGCTAATTAGTTTGTTCAGATGCTGCACATAAGTGGTAATTCAGCAGGAATGAATATTACATTTAATTCTTTATATGGTTTCGGTATGTTTTGTTAACAGATAAAAATGGATATTGTTGAGCCAGTTTTGATTTTGAAGATGTTCAATGTGTTCACAGAAGACGAAATGCCAATATATATAAAAAAAAAAAGCTTTTGATTTTATTTATTCTCAGTTGAGTTTCAATATTTTGTTGTGAAGCGACCTTATTGACTTTCCCTCCACTTCTTTTTATTGGAAAAGAAGGAATTTTTCCCATTAAATGAAGTGACACCAGTAGATTCTGGAGACATTTAAAAGAGCTGAAGTTGAATCAGTTCATCTGGGCACAACATTTATTGGGAGAAACGTTTAATCATTCAACTAAGTGACCTTTTCAGTCTCACCTGACTGCAGGTGCCCCCACCCTTATAAACTCTGAACTGGGGGGGGTGTCTAAGAGTACATCTGTCATCATCATAGAATGCTGTGATTGCAACTATTCCCCAATCCGGATTATTGAGCACGCATCATGAAGTTCATGTCCTTTTCCAAAAGGAATATATTGTGTTTTGAAACGGAAATCTTTTGTCGCACTTTTTTCAGATGAAATAGAAATGTAAAGTTAAACCAAAGGACCCTTTACAAACGTGCAGAAATTTTGGTTTAACATTGACTCTTGAGAGTAAGATTGATTTTATGCTCATAATTTTCTTTTTTTTCATTGTGCTGGTGTGGACTAGTTGCTGCATTTGCTTGCTTAGCTGATCTGACTTTTAATAACGAGCTGCTGTTGTTCAGCAGCAAACAGAAATAAATCACTTGTGTTTGGTTTCAGTTTGAGTTTGGACTCAGTTTAATAAAACTGTACTCAGTTGGTAATGTCAGCTTGTGTAAGGATTTATTTGTCTGCGTGTTTGTGTTTGGCCTCATGTATTTCTGTTTGTGTCAGAATGGAATATAAAAAGCTGCACTGGGATCAGATGTCAGATTTAATACACACACTTTCTGTTGACCGAGGAAATATTCGCTTTTATCCTTTCTGCAAAACATGCCAACAGATAACACATGGAGTGTGTTTGATTAAAAAAATAAATGCTAGCTTATTGTTTTCTTTTTTTTTTATTATTTAAAATGACTAAAGGGGTGAAGGGTGACAGTCTATAGTGGCAGGGGGAGCTTAGGTTCAAAGGTCAAAGGCCAGTGTTTAGAAGTAGTTGACAACTCGGCGGATTGACTGGATGTTGGGGTTCTGGGCCTGCCACTCGTTATGACTGCTGTAGTCTCCTCTCTCCACGATGTACATACGACCACGGAAGTTTGGCTCCTCGTACATCACCCAGCTGCAGAGAGAGAGGGAGAGACACAGAGAGCAAGATGGTAAGCCACAGGGCTCATATTAAGGGCACCAAGTTTTCTGTCGATTCAATAAAGCTGTTACCGTGTGTGTGTGTGTGTGTGTGTGTGTGTGTGTGTGTGTGTGTGTGTGTGTATACATCTTTGCTCTTCCAAATACAATTTGTGAACTGCGTCATGCAGTCTGCATATATCTGCAAGTTGTGAGTGTGTGTGTGTGAGAACTCACGCTCCGTCTCCGTAGACCTTGACAGAGTTGATGCAGTTCTTGGACAAACCACGGCTCTGGAGGAAGGGACAGTCCTCGGTGACCTCCACACACTGACCGGCGAAGTTAATGGCCTCAAACAGCTCAATGCGGTAATGCTCTCCATGCTGCAGGGATGAAGAACACACATAGATAGATAGATAGATGTGTCTAACTGCTGCACAATGTCTCTGCGTTGGTGGATATGTGTGTTAGTGTATCTTATAGGAGGACGACCACCTGCGTATTTGTGGTTAGAAATAATTCTACAAACTCGGTGGATAATGTAACTGACACTAGTTTTGTCTGTGCTGACTCTTGTTGTACAGTTTCTGTTTCACAGTAAAGCTTAAATTTGGACTGAAAGTAAAACAAATAGAGAAACATTGTAGAAATAGAAAAATGGCAAGACTGAAAGAGAAATTTACTTCATCGGATGTCAGAATTTTACTTCCTAACAGACGAATGTGCTGCCATGTGGAATGACATGACCGTGTGTTGTTGGTTTTGTTTTCTTATTGTTTGTATCCACTGCTCTATTATCTATCGATCGATCGATCGATCTATCTGTCTGTCTGTCTGTCTGTCTCATCCTGTCTCACTGTGTGAAGATGACATTTTGAACATGTCAAAAGAAATACAAGCTATTTCTGTTGAACACAAAGAAAGTGTGTTTTCAGTGAACAGCTGTTTGATGAACCTCGTTCTATCAAACCGTTTATCTTCCATCCTCTATCTTCTACCCTCTATCTTCTATCCTTTATCCTCTATCTTCTATCCTTTATTCTTTATCTTCTACCCTCTATCTTCTATTCTTTATCCTCTGACTTCTACCCTCTATCTTCTATCCTGCATCTTCTATCCTCTATCGTCTACCCTCTTATCTTCTACCCTCTATCTTCCATCTCTATCTTCTACTCTGTCTTCTACCCTCCATCTTCTACCCTCTATCGTCCATCTTCTACCCTCTTATCTTCTACCCTCTATCTTCTACCCTCTTATCTTCTACCCTCCATCTTCTACCCTCTTATCTTCTACCCTCTATATTCTACCCTCTTATCTTCTACCCTCTATCTTCTATCTTCCATCTCTGTCTTCTACCCTCCATCTTCTACCCTCTATCATCTATCTTCTACCCTCTTATCTTCTACCCTCTATATTCTACCCTCTTATCTTCTACCCTATATCTTCTATCCTCTATCTTCCATCTCTATCTTCTACCCTCTATCTTCTGTCCTCTATCATCTACCCTCTTATCTTCCATCTCTATCTTCTACCCTCTATATTCTACCCTCTTATCTTCTATCCTCTATCTTCTGTCCTCTATCATCTACCCTCTATCTTGTATTCTTTATCCTCTGACTTCTACCCTCTATCTTCTATCCTGCATCTTCTATCCTCTATCGTCTACCCTCTTATCTTCTACCCTCTATCTTCTATCTTCCATCTCTATCTTCTACCCTCTGTCTTCTACCCTCTATCTTCTATCCTCTATCTTCTACCCTCTGTCTTCTACCCTCTATCTTCTATCCTCTATCTTCCATCTCTATCTTCTGTCCTCTATCATCTACCTTCTTATCTTCCATCTCTATCTTCTACCCTCTATATTCTACCCTCTTATCTTCTACCCTCTATCATCTACCCTCTTATCTTCCATCTCTATCTTCTACCCTCTATCTTCTATCCTCTATCTTCTACCCTCTGTCTTCTATCGTCTGTCTTCTACCCTGTCCTGTACTTCAGCTGTGAGGATGGATTTGAGCTCATTTGTCTGTTGTTTTGTCCCTGTGGTCCAAATGTGCTGATGTAAACTCGGACGGCCATCTTCCCTCCCTCACACACGGTGATGGTCTGATCCTAGTTTTACAGTGGCACAGTTTACTGCTTTTATGAGACTCGTGTTGGGAATGATCTGGCTTCATACACACACGCTGCTGCCTGACAAATGAAACGAAAGCGTTGCGTGGGTGTCTGGGCTCACCATGCGGATGGGCTTGCAGGAGCCCATGTGGTCGTTGTGGGAATTCCACCTCTGGAATTCTGGGTACTCTCCGTGTTCCAGGATGTACTGCTGACCCTTAAAGTCGGGATGGTCGAAACAGATGAAGGCTCCGCTCTCCACACGGATGGAGTTCACCCTGGACACACACACACGGTCCACATAGAGAGAGAGTTAACACACTTTATGACAGTTCAGTAAAGTGCTCCATCTGCTCTCAGGGTTTTCTATCTCTGACCTTTGACCTCCATACTTTAAGTGTCTTTTTGATAACATTCTCTACTTGTTTTTTTCCTAGAAAAGCCAATTAAGCACCTCGATCTGAATTTGATTCCTTTTTTTCTGATGTTCTTCCTCAGTCTTATTCTCCTCGTCCTGTGTCAAACCTCTTCTTCTTCATGGGAAACCTTCCTCTCACCTGTTCATGAAGCCGCGATCCTGGAAGTTGTCACACTCTCCTCTCACCTCCAGCTTCCTGCCGGTGAAACATTTCCCCTCATAGAAGGTGATCTGCGGGAGAGGAAGGAAGGAAGGAAACTGGATGAGGGTCTTTCTAAACACACGGTTTGTCAGAAGGTTGGTCGCTGAAATCCATCCTTCAGTGTTCACATGTTTGATTCTCTTTTAATTTATCTTTCAAAAATCTGGTCCGAATTTGTTTGACCAACTGTGAGGATGAACAGGAAACCGGAGGAATGAGAGGAGAGGCGAGACGGAGGCGGCAGATGAACGGATGAAGGAAACGCGAGATGGGATGACCGACGGAGAGGAGGTGGCGGGACAGTCGGTCGGATGATGATGGACTTCATGGACGTCTACATTTAACCACATGCGAACAGCTGGTCGGCCAGTCTCCTGGGTCTCAGATGGACTGCTTTGTGTCTCATCGCATACTCAGAGACACAAACGCTGCTGGGCTGACGCGTGACAACGGAAGCCCCAGCGGCAGGAAAACAACCAGACTGCAGCACACACGCTCGCCTCGCCACTCGCCCTTTTGTTCAAGCAGAGTAAAAGCCGTCGCTTCGTCTCTTACCTTTCCAGAGTACTGCGACATGTTGCCCACTGAGTGCTGTCCAACCTGGCCCACAACCACACAAACCGTGTAAGCGTGAAAAAGTTGGACACCCCAATTTATATGGCCGGGGCCCCGCGAGGGCCGAGCGCTCCCGCCGCGGACAAAAGGGCCGGCTTTAACGGTTTCTGCTGGCCGCGGCACTTTCCCTTCATCTGGCCGTTCTGCTGATTCCAGGGTTTGCGTGCATGTGTGTGTGTGTGTGTGTGTGTGAGAGAGAGAGGTATGTCTAAAACCCTGTCTGTGTATGGATATTAATGGAATATGTTTCACACAGCACAGATGCAGTTCTGTGTGTGTGCGTGCGTGTGTGCGTGCACGTGCACGCCGTTACTTGCTCGTATCTCTGGTAAGTGTGTGTGTGTGTGTGTGCACGTGCACGCCTAGGGAGCCCTGTGTAACAATAGAATGTGCTTGGCCTGGGCTTTACCGGGTCAATGGTACCACACACGCCACACTCCTGTGGACACAGACGGTTGAATGAGAGTGAATGGACACAGTGTAAACCTGTGTGTGTCTGTGTGTGTGTGTGTGTGTGTGTGTGTGTGTTGTTACTATCTGAAATCGCCTTTTTCGGAAGTGTTTAAATATTGATTTAAAGAATTTCATGGGACAAAAGCCCATCAATTCAGACACTGTTAGATGTTGTTTTCCAGTTGATTTCGTCTCATCTGACAGTCCCCCACCCTCAAGCCCACAGTGTTCTGTGTTTCCATAGAATCCCACTTACCTTATGAACCTTCATGGGAAGTCCTGTGTTCCCTCTCTGTCCAAATAAGCACACAGTATCGGGCCCGTGGGTTTCCATCACGATAAAAGAAGCACCCGAGTCCATAAAAAAGACAAATATTTCAAAATCAGTCACTTCCACACCCCATCACCAAACACCACGTTTAACCCCAAACTCCTCACTTCATTCTGTATCGGTCGTACAGTCAAACTGTACAATCATGCAAAGTCCTACAGATGTCATTTGTTTTGCTGCACATACCACCAAATCAGAAATGACACAATTTGTGTTTTCACATTATCACAGTTGAATCATTACCAAATTATTTTAACTGAGTTACGTAAACTATGAACATGAAAACAGAAAAAAAGTGTTACATAGTCACATTTAAGGGTTTTCTTCGCTTTGTGTTTGTATATGATTGAACCGAACTATACACCGACCACACCGGTATTACCACTTTTACATGTATGTATGTATAAGTTATCATATAAAACAAAAAGGTTTGCTAAATATGTAATATTCATAGCCAGGTTTAACGAGGCATCTTGAGGCTGTCCAGGATTCTACGGGATTCTGCGGGATTCTACGGGATTCTGCGGGATTCTGCGGGATTCTACGGGATTCTGCTCCATGTCTGTTTTCCCTGCACACGCTCATACTCTCCTCTGTATTCTGTCTCCAAACAATCTGCCGTTTCTTCATGTTTTTCGTTAGAGGAAATCTAAAAGACCAAAAGATGAGTTTTTCTGATACACTCACATGTAAGAGCGCATATTCTTCTTCTTTCAAACAGGAATCCTCCGGCAGTCAGCATGTCAGTGCCCTCTGCTAGTGGTCAGCAGTACTAACACCAGTCCCCTAAAGGCAAAATACAAAGTATTCACCTCGTTTTATGACATTATAGTGTCAATAATCACCGCATATATCCTGCAAGTTGGGTGTGAGATGGAGGAGAAAGAAGATTTCCGCAGTGAGTTGGATGACGTGGTGGAGAGGGTACCCAAAGGGGAGAGAGTGGTGACTGGAGCGGACTTCAGTGGACATGTTGGTGAAGGGAACAGAGGTGATGAGGAGGTGATGGGCAGGTATGGTGTCAAGGAGAGGAATGCGGAAGGTCAGATGGTGGTGGATTTTGCACAAAGGATTGAAATGGGTGTGTTGAATACATATTTCAAGAAGAGGGAGGGAGACAGGATGACAATAGAGAAGGAAAGTGCACACAGGTGGACTATGTCCAAGGCTCAGCGTTTTTGCTTTTTACCGATTTTCACTGAAAAATACTTCTTCTTCTTCTTCGGGTTTAATGGCGAATTGCAACCGGATAGCGCATTATCACCACCTACTGTTTCATTAGAGTCCTCAGTCGACTCTGTGCATAACTGTAGTCCGCTGACTTCCGGTTTCTACTGCAGCGGTCATACCAGTTTCCTGTGTGTTGGCGTGTGCTGTTGACAATGGTATATTTTTCGCGATGCCTGCAAGATTTACCATGGATACATGTCAACCACGTGCACACAACTGTCCACGCACTTCCACCTGCACCTCCCAGCACACGGGTGAGACGTTTCAATCGTGGCCGTCACTTGATATGCACCACTTGAAGCGTTTCACCGGGTTGCTGGGAGGTGCAGGTGCAAGTGTGTGGACAGTTGTGTGCACGTGGTTGACATGTCTCCATGGTCAATCTTTGCAGGCGTCGCAAAAAAAAAATATGCCGTTGTCAACTGCGCAGGCCAACAAACAGGAAACTGGTGCGACCGCTGCAGCAGAAACCGGAAGTCAGTGGACTACAGTTGCGCACGGAGCCGACGTCTATCCTCTCCACCAGTCCAGTATCCCCGAGAAAGGTGGCGATACCCCCAACGACGTCGTTTCCGGCGTTCCCTGCTCTCGGCAGGACTCTCTCTTCCTGCGTTGGGCGAGTTCAGATAAGCACGTGTCTGCCCCCGTCTCTGGTCGGTGGTGGCAGACATCCCACAGTTCCCAGTTCGGTGTTTCCCGATGAGTCGCAACGAGGAAGTTAGTCCGCTACGCCCTGACCGTACCCCGGTGACGGGAGGGGAGGCGGCGTGGCTGGCAGGGTGACGTCAGTATAGCGCGGGTGGCGGCGGGGCAGAGCAGCGGGGATGTAGCTCAGTGGTAGAGCGCATGCTTTGCATGTATGAGGCCCCGGGTTCAATCCCCGGCATCTCCACTGCGCTTTTGACGACAGGGGACGCACCTCCCTCCCTCCCTCCTCCACCTCGTTTTACGCTTTTAAAGTAAAACTGTCGGTACGGAAGTGATGATGTGACGTGTCCGGAACACGGCTCGGTGTGTTTAAACCCGCGGTCGGTCCGTTTGTTCTCCCGCCCGCGGCTGAGGAGGAACGCAGCCGCGCAGCCCAAGCTGCAAGGCAAGGCAAGGCAAGGCGGGTCGGGGGCGGGGGGGAGGAGGGGCAGTATCTCCACCTGCCGTGGCCCGGCCCGGCCCGGTCCAGCCCGGCCCGGCGCCACACCACAGCCTGGTCCAGCCCAGCCCGGCCCAGCCCGGCCCGGCACCACACCACACCACACCACAGCCCGGCCCAGCCCGGCCCGGCACCACACCACACCACAGCCCGGTCCAGCCCGGCCCGGCGCCACACCACAGCCCGGTCCGGCCCGGCCCAGCCCGGCCCGGCGCCACACCACAGCCCGGCCCAGCCCGGCCCGGCCCGGCTTGGTTTATTGTTTATTGTGTGTGTATTTACTTAAGGCTTGGCTGTGAACTTGCGTTAATGTACTTTCAGTTGATATCACCAGAAAAGATGAACAAACAAACAAACAAAGAAACAAACAAACAAACAAAGAAACAAGCATCCGGTTAGAAAAGGTTGTAGAGATGTTTTGTATCGTTAATCCAGACGACACATTTACAACAACAAGGCAAACACGACCAGCGGGAACCTTCCATCCTCTGCAGAACAATGGGCAGGCCCACAACACATGTAAAGCATGCACACAAACCACACAACAAGGGCCGACAATAATGTAGCTAATTTAATTCAATTAACTCAATTAAGCAGCGTAGTACATAGAATAAACATAAAACAAATCAATTGGGCGGCTTCAAATGTAAAATAACAATAAGACAACTAAACGGTAAACTAAACGACTGTCAGTTTTTAAGATATGACGTCGGTCAGATCATTTCCCAGTAAACCACAGAGATCTTTGGCTCCTTCTCGTTTAATTAGCTTCAGGGGCTTCACACAGAGCTGCGTTTCGTTACAGTAGCACGTGACGATGGGTGGGGTCTTCATACATTTAGCCTTATGAATAACAAAATTTGGCTAAAATAAGCAAAACATTGATCAGCAGGTCCAATGTTGTATCTTCTAATAACACAACAAAACACAATACTATTATGGTCTATAACACGCATTGTTGTGTTGTTTTTCTACTTAACCAGAAATTGTTTCCAGAACAACTGAGAATGAGGGCCAGAGACAAAGAGATGCTCTGCTGACAGACATCCTTCACTATTTCACTGGGAGGATAGACATCCTTCACTATTCCACTGGGAGGACAGACATCCTTCACTGTTTCACTGGGAGGACAGACATCCTTCACTGTTTCACTGGGAGGACAGACATCCTTCACTATTCCACTGGGAGGACAGACATCCTTCACTGTTTCACTGGGAGGACAGACATCCTTCACTGTTTCACTGGGAGGACAGACATCCTTCACTGTTTCACTGGGAGGACAGACATCCTTCACTGTTTCACTGGGAGGACAGACATCCTTCACTATATTTCACTGGGAGGATAGACATCCTTCACTATTCCACTGGGAGGACAGACATCCTTCACTATTCCACTGGGAGGACAGACATCCTTCACTGTTTCACTGGGAGGACAGACATCCTTCACTGTTTCACTGGGAGGACAGACATCCTTCACTGTTTCACTGGGAGGACAGACATCCTTCACTATTCCACTGGGAGGACAGACATCCTTCACTGTTTCACTGGGAGGACAGACATCCTTCACTATTCCACTGGGAGGACAGACATCCTTCACTATTTCACTGGGAGGACAGACATCCTTCACTGTTTCACTGGGAGGACAGACATCCTTCACTGTTTCACTGGGAGGATAGACATCCTTCACTGTTTCACTGGGAGGACAGACATCCTTCACTGTTTCACTGGGAGGACAGACATCCTTCACTATTTCACTGGGAGGACAGACATCCTTCACTGTTTCATTGGGAGGACAGACATCCTTCACTATTTCACTGGGAGGACAGACATCCTTCACTATATTCCACTGGGAGGACAGACATCCTTCACTATTTCACTGGGAGGACAGACATCCTTCACTATTTCACTGGGAGGATAGACGTTGTCGCTTGCGGAGTGGGAGACACGGGTTCGCGTCCCGGCTGTGGCGGTTCCCGGGCTGCCCCCCCGAATTGGCTACAGTATAATGCCGAGGCTGGGAACAAAACACCGGCTCACCGGGAAAATCCCGATGGCCAGTCTGCGCCTGTTGTAAACATACTGTCATAATATTAACAGTGTTTATTAACACCACCAAACACGCAGGGGAACCTCGGCCCCGGAGCTGCGGCGGCACGTGTCCCGGCTGAGCGCCGTCACGTGTAAGGGCGCTGTGCAAGACACTTTTATAGAGGGGATGTTACTGCCTCACGTTGTCCGTCAAGTTTCTACTTCGGCACCTTTTGGGCTGTTTTTTGGTTCCTACCTATAATATAGTGGTCCTAGAGGCGGAACTAATGTCTGTGTAATGGATGTGAAAATATCTACCAAATGCACGGAATGGGAAAAGATAGTGTTAAAAACACCCACTGGGTGTGCACTGAATCAGTTAAAATGGCTATAATCCATTGCTTTGCAAAAAGATAAAGAGTTAGTAATGCACTCTGGACTGCTAATCGGATGATCTGCAATCCATTGCTTTGGTATAGAGACGCGTAATGTAGCGAGTCCGGATCAACTGTATTGTTGGTCCTTGATGTAAAGTACATGCAGACTGTTTTGCTTACATTGAGAGTTAAGCATGAGTTTGTAAGCCAGTCCGATAGCTTGCACATGGCAGCTGTTAATTTAGCTGCAACTTGCTCTTTTGATCTTGCATGAGTGAAGATGACCGTATCGTCGGCATACATTTGAATGTTTACATCTGGACAGGCTTGTGGACGGTCGTTTATGTATATACTAAATAAAATTGGTCCTAGTATAGACCCTTGAGGGACCCCAGCTGTACAATATGTGTTTGCTGAACACTTGTCATCAATTTCAGTACTGTTTTCTCTTATTTAAATAGGACTCCATCCAGTCTAATGCATCAACGGAAAAGTTAAATCTTGAAATCTTTGAGAGTAGGACGTCATGATTAACGGTGTCAAAGGCCTTTGTAAAATCCAAAAACACGGCTCCAACCACACCACCATTGTCAAGATCACTTTTAATCTGCTCCACAAAATAACAGATCGCAGTTTCTGTAGAATGATGCTTACAGAAACCAAACTGCATTGGGTGTAAATTATATACACCATTTAAGTGGGTGACTAGCTGGTCACACAATCTTTTCAGCAATTTTAGAGGCTGTTGAGAGAATACTGATGGGTCTGTAATTTGGTGGAGCAGTACTGTCCCCTGACTTAAAGACAGGGGTCACTATTGCAGCCTTCCAGGAAGATGGAAAACATGATTTTTTTATTGATAAATTCATCAGATGAGTTAAAGGTTTACATATAATCGAGCTATAATTCTTAAAGAAATGAGAGTCAAGGTCGAAGACATCCTTGGACTTGGACCGTTTTAAGCTGTCAAGCACTTTAATAACAGCAGCTTCAGAGACACGTTCAATTGTGAATACTGGGAGTTCCTCATTTACTGGTTGAAGAAGTCTGGGTCTTTCTCCAAAATTCTTAGCAAGACACTGTTTAAAGGTACAATGCTGATATTTTCTGATGTATTTCTGTTGTGTTTACGTCTTAATACTTGAAATTAGACCATCACAATATTCACTGAATTGAATCAAAACGAACGACAAACACATGCTCGCATTTCAACACTGAGTGGGTTCTCTTGTTACAACATTTCCGGGTATGACATCACTCCTTACGGGTACCCACAGGTGTCAAATCCAAACCCAATACATGACAATTTCCAGTGTGTTTTCTTTGTGCAGTTTAAGGGGATGAAAGGCATTGATACTGATTCATGTTGGGATTTTTCTTATTGTGAAGTTTCTTAAAGAAACAATACTCTTTATTTTCCAGTTGTGCAGTTTCTTAAAGGGACAATACAATGTCTATTGAGGGTGTTGGTGAAAATGTAAAATGTATATATTTAGATTTTTTACATCACTCAAGGACTTGAAGCAGAAACATCGTCTCTGTATTGATTCCTTTCATATTCCCCCTTACAGGGGTGTGACCTTTGCCCCTCCACGTAATTAATAAAACCAAACACCTTGCAAGCAAAATGCAAAAGGCGCCAAAATAATAATGGCAAGACATTAGACAAGAACAAGGACGAGACAAGCGAGATTTAGCCTCTCTTCAGTAGTAAGCAGCCTACGAGGGATGTTTGAGTTTAACTTCATTTCGTTGTGTTCTCTATGATATATTTAATGCATAATTATACATATGTGTCAGCTCAACATGCTACCTATTGTATTGCTGTTGGGGAATTAAGAGTTGTGAATACGAGACATACATTTCATTCATTGTATTTTTTATTTTTCTCTTTTAACCCAGCTCTCGTGGATTGGTCCGATAGAGGAATAAAGTCGTTTTTCATATGACGTCACATACCACGTGGTGGCAACACGGCCGCCATGTTGGAGGACAACGGCTTCCATCCAGAGGGCGCGGCGTTGCTGTCCCTGCGCGGTGCGAGATGTTTTCTAAACAGAGTGTGTTTCGAGGTTCGCTTCGTACAGGGCAGCTACGGTGGTTCGATACGCTACAATGGTTCATTTCTGTGCTGTTTCCGTGGTTCGAATCTGATCCGTTGCGTCGTTTGGTCAGAACTTTGTAAAATTAACTGTTTTCGAAGAGTGGATCACAACCGCGATGTTTTATTTCCGATATTCGCTTAAAATGTCGTTATTGTAAAGACAGATGGCCAGTGAGAACTTCAGTCCAAACTAGTGGTTGTTAAGGTCTAGCTGCCCCCCAACATGGCGGAGCTGTTCATTGGCAATGGAAAAGTCACGTGATGGAGAATAACCCATAGGGGATATCATGTGACACATTTTGGGACAATGTCATTGGTTAAGAGGTGTACTTAGCGTCATGTATAAATGATGACGTCCCATAGAGGACTAAGCCAGGGAACCAGCAAAGGAGATGCGGACATTTCCAAACAAGTTGTATGACAAGATTCAAAAAAGGACTGGTTGTTAAAATCCCTGCTGTTTGCACTGCAACAGATTCAGTGGAGATCAAACTGGAGATGTCTGCCAAGGTGACATTGCCACCACCAGGACACATCATCAGTTGTGTACCTCAGCATCACAGGGTGTTTCGGCCTTTCATCACAAGACACCCTCCGCTGAGGCAGGCCCACCACAGGTTGATTGGTCCTGGGTGTGTGACCTGTGGTTAGCTGTTAACCCTGGCAGCCCAGACGGCGTCTCTCCTTTTGATCCAGATCCAGTGGCTAGTCCTCTCAGCAGTGTTGGCTAGCTCTTTGATCACTCTCCTGTGGGCCTGCCCCGACTCCTAGTTCCCTCAGGAGTTTTGCTGTGGAGCTGGCAACAAAGCCCCTACAACCCACCTCCACAGGGTGCACCTTCACCTTCCAGCCTCTGTCCTCTGCTTCGGCTGCTAGGTTGGCGTACCGCAGCTTCTTACGCTCATACGCTTCATCGACTGCATCCTCCCAGGGGACTGTCAGCTCAATGATGTAAGCGAGCGAACAGTTTAATCTGGGACAATTTGTGCTTTTCAAGAATTCAAGTTCAAGGTGGAGCTCTTCGGCTTGGCAAACGAAACTTCCTTCGGTACGGAAGAGTGAAATTGTGATTCTGTGGGAAGATAACGTCATTGGAGGGCTCAACCGTACCCTGGTAGGTCTGGTTGACAGACATACAAAACGTCTTTTGTCCACTCTTCGAGTCTTTTTACGTTTTGTCAACCATCTGCAGTGTAATTCTATTTTTATGGTGTATCAGTACTGATGAGACCCATCAGATTCTGTTATCACCGATATCAACTGTTGTCGTCACCATCTTCATCATCACCACCATCATCACCACCGCCATCATCACTATTGGCCTCAATCAACACACTTGGAGCAGACATGTAGCCAAACGATTGTACACAGCTTTAATGAGAACAGGAATAGAAACAGAAATATTCCTCTGTCTGTATAAAAAGGTTTCTCAAATAAAATGAAATCTTTGGGGTCAGAGCCGGAGTCAGCGGGTCGACGGGGCCCTTGGATTTACCAACGGCAACCATATGACCTCTGACCTCCTGCGTGGAGGACAACGAGAGAGAAAAAGACGCACTTTCCTTACAGGATCAATAAAGTTTACATTAGTAGAAGAGGCAGGCGGATCACAGGGTTGATGACAGTTTTCAAAACTTTCCACCTCATTAGAAAACGTGATCTTTAAAGCCAGAGCTACAAATAGTTTAACTCAAAGTAATAATAGTAATAATGATCATAAAAGAATAACAACAATAATATTTGTAATTTATAAAGCGCTTTTAGGGGAACAAACTGACAAAATGCACTGAAACAAGTGTTTTACAAAATAGAGTGAAATCATAAAATTGCCAATACAGTCCTTTCAGTAATTGAACATCATACGTTAAATAAACTACATCAAACCATTTTCTTACCTGGAAGGAAACAGCCCGTCTTGTCCATTGACAACAGTGTCTTTTAATAACTTAACAGGAAACTCAAACTTAGAATAACAGATTAAGACCACCTAATTCTGATTAATTAAAGCTACAGTCCTGAAGCACGTCATTTCTGAACTCAACATTTCAAACTCAACACTACCACCTGCCTTCCTCTTCCTCATCTGGCTGCTATGATGAAGATGAAAACACTATGCACCCAATCATTTTTCCTGGCCAAGTCCTACCAGACACCAACCATCCACATCACATACTGCTACAGTCTGCAGGATCTGAATATCTGTGGATTGGATATCGTCATACAGCACAGACAGGAAGTAAAGGGCAAACAAAGGTGTGCGCTGCATGTAAAGGATTGTAGCTTTAAGGGCAAGGTGGCTGGTAGAGCTCACATTCAACACCAATTTCCACCATTTCCTAATCCATATTGTTTTTTTATTACAGAAGGGGACCACCAAACGATGGCTGGTTACCTGCCAGCATGGCGGGTAGATAAATGTATAGTTGTGACTGGTCGGTTATTCATTCCTGCCTGGCTCAGTCAGCTGGTCAGGAGTGGTGGTGGGAGGTCTGGGGGAGGAAGAAGAGTCCCCCAGACCTACATTAACGAGCAGGAGATCCGACCTGGTGGCTGTCCTGCCTCCATCTTCTCAACCTCCAAAATCATCCTCCTGAACACCTCCACTGCTGTCTGACAACACGGGGGGGGGGGGAATCAGGAAGTTAGCAGAGTCCCACAGGAAGTGAGGTATGAGTTGGCTAATTAATGATGTGAAGAATCTGTTTTGTCTGAAAAATTATGATTTACGTGTGGGATCACTCTTTTAAGTTATAGTAAATGTGCCATTTAGATCCTATAATAAAAGTGTGACTCCTGTTCGTCCATTAGTGATAAAGGAGTGAGTGTTTCTGTATGTATGTTGTAACGCCACTAGGACCAGAGGAGGCGCTATACAGCGACAAGGACACACACCCACATCCGGCTTCCCACCCGCAGACACGGCCAATTGTGTCTGTAGGGCCGCCCGACCAAGCCGGAGGTAACACGGGGATTCAATCCAGCGATTTCCGTGTTGGTAGGCAACGGATAACTGTATTTTTACAAGGAATTTACTACCATTTTCCTCTCGGCGTGCCCGTTGGTTAGGGAGAAAAAGAATCAGAAGCGGCCCGGTTAACTGCTGTGGGTTCAGATGTAGCGTTTGAATGGAGGCAACTGAGGACTGCGAGAAACAGTCTGACCTGGGTGGGTTAAATCTGGCAACATTGGGCGTTTACATGCACACTAATGACACGACCATGGGTCTTTACATCACGCATGGCATCTAACAACATTCCTCTCTGGTGTATTTTTGTATAAAGTGCCTGAACTTGGTGCTTCGTGATGGGATCCTAACCTGGTTCTCTTTGGCCGATGACTCCAGGAAGGCGGCGTTCCAGGACTCAGCCAGCATCCTGCCCTCCTCAAAGCCAATCACTCTGTAACAAAATGACAGAAACACACGGATCATAATAGAAGATGACAGAACAATAAGCCAACCTCTTTGAAACCCTCTCGTCAACCCGAGACACGATCGAGGACTCCTGCAGTTTTCCTGGGTTTTTTAACACTCCTCCCTTAATCCTCCTTTCTGACCTCCTCCTCTCATTTTCTCCCCTCCGTTTCCAAATTAATCTCAGTGCGTGTTTAAAGCTGAAATCTCTCATTTTTCTGTGAAGAGAAAAATTGTCAATTTTCAACCTCAACTGTCTTTCTACAACTGGGATCGCACATGAGAAAGACCTGCAGGTGTTCCTGATCTCTGGAGCCAGTGAGAGAGGTTTTTCTTCCTGTCTGCCAAGTGACTTGTAGTGATGTCAGTTAGAAGAAAACAAACTCCAGACTTGCAGGGTTTCGAATACTCTAGTCTACACTGGTTCAAAAATAAATTCCTCGCTCTGTTGGCTAAACTACGTTTCTGATGGTGGAAATGACGTCCCACAACATTAGCACAGAGGATTTAAAAGACGACAATACAGAAGCTAGCATGCATGCAGCAGTGCATTCTGGTACATGCAGACACTGTTGGGAAAGACTGAGCAGGAAAACGTCAATTTCTCCATTAATATCGGAATCATGTTTATTGGCCCTGTAGGTTTGTACATACATGGAATGTGACTCCGGTTTCGTGGCTCTCTCGGTGTACTTAACATAGAAAAACAACACTACAACACAACAATCTTCAGATATATACACACAAGGACTGACTAATACAGGTGAAATAAGAGGCGATAACGTGCAATGGTGCAGAGAATATATCAGAGATGCTGAAATAGATTACTTATATGCAGGTTACTTACATACATGCCTGAGGTAGATGTACATGTAGAATACCAGTATACATATAATGTACATTACAGTATCTACGAAATGGTTGGATCTATTTGACAGTGTTAAGCGTTCATTTGAATGACAGCCAACAGAAAGAAACTGTTTTTATATCTGGTTGTTTTGGGGTACGGTGCTCGGTAGCACCTGCCAGAGGGGAGGAGTTGGAACAGGTTGTGATCAGGGTGTGATAGGGCTCTGCAGTGGTGTCGTCTTTCCGTTTCCTGACTGGAGGTGTAAAAGTCCTGAATGGAGGGCAGGTTGGCACCAATGATTTTCTCTGCAGACCTAACTGTCCGTTGTAGTCTGTCCCTGTCTTGTTTGGTGGCTGATCCAAACCAGACAGTGATGGATGTGCAGAGGACAGGCTGTATTATTACAGTGTAGAACTGAACCAGCAGATCCTGAGGCAGGTTGAATTGCCTGAGCTGGTGGAGAAAGTACATCCTCTGCTGGGTGTTTTTGATGATTGTGTCTATGTTGGATGCCCACCTTAGGTCCTGGGAGACTGTGGAACCCAGAAATCTGTAGGTTTTCACCGTAGACACTGTGCTGTTGAGTATGGTGATGGGGTCAGTGTTGAGGGACTCCTAAAAGTCAACTGTCATCTCCACAGTTTTGAGCGTGTTCAGCTCCAGGTTGTTACGGCCGCACCAGAGGGCCAGCTGATCAACCTCCCGTCTATATGCAGACTCGTCACTATCCCTGGATAAGGCCACTGATGGTTGTGTCATCCGCACACTTCAGGAGTTTAACAGATGGTTACCTGAGGTGCAGTCATTTGTGTAGAGGGAGAAGAGTAGAGGGGAGGGCACACTTCCCTGGGGGTGCCAGTGCTGATTGTCCGGGTACTGGATGTGAATTTCCTCAGCCTCACCAGCTGCCTCCTGTCTGTCAGGAAGATTTTAATCCACTGGCAGATGGGGGCTGGTACAGACAGCCGGGTGAGTTTGGAGTGGAGGATATCTGGGATGATGGTGTTGAACGCTGAGCTGAAGTCCACAAACAGGATCCTTGCATATGTCCCTGGGGAGTTGAGGTGTTGGAAGATGTAGTGCAATCCCGTGTTGACTGCATCACCCTCTTCACCTGTTCGCTGGGTATAGGCAAACTGCAGAGGGGTCGAGCAGGGAGCCTGTGATTTCCTTCAGGTGGGCCAACACCAGTCTCTCGAAGGATTTCATGACCACAGACGTTAGTAAGGGCAATGAGCCTGTAGTATTTTAATCCTTTTATACATTTATTTCTGATTTTTCCCTTTTTCTCCCAATTTAGTGGCCAATCGATCCCCTATTTTAGTTCAAACACCCACCCTCATACTGCATGCATTCACCAACTGCATCTCTCCGGCCGGCAGTCTGGAAGGAGACGCCTCGCCACTTCCGTGACAAGGCGACTCCAGGCCGAACCACTGCTTTTTCCGACACACACAGAGACGCATTCATGTGACGAACACAAGCCGACTCCGCCCCCCTCCCCAAGACAGCGTTGCCAATGATTGCTGCTTCATCGAGTCCGGCCATAGTCGGATCTGACGAGACTGGGACGCGAACCCCGGTCCCCAGTGGGCAACTGCATCGACACAAAGCCGATGCTTAGACCGCTACACCACCGTGGACCGTAGTCATTTAATCCTGTGATACGGGGTTTCTTGGGCACCAGGATGATAGTGGAACTCTTGAAACACAAGGGGAATTCACACAGCTCCTGTGATCTGTTGGAGATCAGTGTGAAAATGGGTGCCAGCTGGTCAGCACAGACTCTAAGACAGGAGGGTGACATGCCATCCGGGCCCGGTGCCTCCCTGGTCTTCTGTCTCTGGAAGAGCTGGTGCACGTCCTCAGCAGAGATTCTCTGAGTGCGGGTGGGGGTTCAGTGGGGAGGGGGGAGTGGCTGGCAGGGGGTGCAGTTGTTTGTTTGTTGTGGCCAGAGAGGTGAGCAGTGTGAACGTTTGCTTTTCAAACCTGCAGTAAAATCCATTAGGTCGTCAGCCAGCTGATGGGTCTCTGCAGTGTGTGGGGGGGGTGGTCTCCTGTAGTTGGTAATGTCTTTCAAACCTCTGCAGACTGATGCTGGGTTGTTGGCAGAAAACTGGTTTTTCAACTTTTCAGAGTAGCACCTTTTTGCCACTGTGATCTCCTCCCCATGTGTATGATGGAGTCAGGCTCTATAACACCACCAGTCATCTTCACCATGGTTGGAGATGTTCTCCAGTCTCCGTATACCACTGATGAGATGTTTTGACTGGGTAGGATGAACACTGGTGCAGCAGCAAACACGTACGTGTTGGAAAAAAGACTGAGACGGGATATTTGATGCTGATGTGTCCATGACAACCAACACGACTGTACAACAGTGTTCCCATATAGTGTGATAGTTTATAATGCCTATATGGCAGCACGGTGGCGCAGTGGTTAGCGCTGTGGCCTCACAGCAAAAAGGTCCTAGGTTCGAACCCCGGGGTTGTCCAACCTTGGGGGGGTCATCCCAATACCTTTCTGTGTGGAGTTTGCATGTTCTCCCCCTGTCTGGTGGGGTTTCTCCGGGTGCTCCGGTTTCCCCCACCATCAGAAAGACATGCACGTTAGGGTTGATACTCCTGTCTGTGCCCCTGACCGAGGCGTGGCCAGACCAACTGGAGTTGGTCCCCGGACGCTGCACGGCGGCTGCCCACTGCTCCGAGCTACACAGCTAGGATGGGTTACATGCAGAGGAAGAATTTCCCCATGGGGATCAATAAAGTAATACAATTAAATAAATAAATAAGTAACAGGGTGGAACTGTTTACTGCTGAGCTGACAGCACACCAGCCACAATGGCTGCTACACCTGGTTTGCAGTCCTGCTACACCTGGTTTGTAGTCCTGCTACACCTGGTTTGCAGTCCTGCTACACCTGGTTTGTAGCCCTGCTGCACCTTGTTTGTAGTCCTGCTACACCTTGTTTGTCGTCCTGCTGCACTTGGTTTGTCGTCCTGCTACACCTTGTTTGTAGTCCTGCTACACCTGGTTTGTAGTCCCAGAAAATCGGAGTCAACAGGTCCGTTTCTCTCTGCCTCCTACATCCACTATATCACACCACTGTCCTACTGGAAGACCGACTGTCTGTTCAACACCACCTTTCGGTTCGCTGTTGGCACTGTACAGTCACTCAGTGCTGTTGTGTTTCCATGCATGTGCACGTGACAATGTTTGTGTGTTTTTAATGTAGTTTTTTAATTCTGAATTGTTGCGACATTTAAATGTAAAATCTGCTTCCCCTTTTCTCTTTGCAAAAACCTCTCTCTCTCTCTGTATGGTGATTTGATCATCCTCTTATTGATCAGGTCCTCTGTGCTTCTCCCTCGCTCTCTCTCCCCTCCTTCTTTACTTCTATCCTTCCACTCGTCTCTCTCCTCTTGATTTTCATCTCCTCTTTCATCCCTCATCGCTCTGCTCTTTCATGCCCCCCGAGCTCCACTTTCTGCTGCAAAGGCTTTTCTTACTCCTCTAATTGGACACACACATGCACACACACACGCACACGCACACACACACACACACACACACACACACACACACAGTCAGTAACAGTATCTGCAGTGCAGTCCTAGCTCTGTGTGTGTGTGTGTGTGTGTGTGTGTGTGTGTGTGCACATGCGCTCAATAGCTGACCAGGAAAGCTAGATGATAAAGTATATCATAAGATGCGGGTGAGGTGCTAGCGGGGTTTGGGTTTCCATCCGCTGTGGCGGAGGAGTGCGCCAGTAAGACTCCCTTCACCACTGATGTTCACATGCAGTCAGTATGCTGCTGTCTGGTCTGAGGAGGACACATGTACTGCAAGCTATAAACACACACAGGATGTATTACACACACACACACAGTATGACTGGAACTCCGCTGGAGTCAGCTTAACGTGAATACAATCCATACAGATCATGGCTGGGTGGATCTGAACCGCTTATCCCGCTCTCAGGGTCGCTGGATGCTGGAGCCTATCCCAGCAGTCACTGGGCAGCAGGCGGGAAGACACCCTGGACAGACCATCACATAGGGCCCACACACACACACACCTAGGGACAATGTAGTACGGCCGAGTCACCTGACCTACAGGTCTTTGGACTGTGGGAGGAAACCGGAGCCCCCGGAGGAAACCCACACAGACACGGGGAGAACATGCAAACTCCACACAGAGGACGACCCAGGTTGGCCCCCAAGGTTGGACTACCCTGGGGCTCGAACCCCGGACCTTCTTGCTGTGAGGCAACCGTGCTAACCTTTGTGCCACCATGCTGCCTTATATGTTTTATATATATGTGTGTGTGTGTGTGTGTGTGTGTGTGTGTGTGTGTGTGTGTGTATATGTATATGTATATGTATATATAATGTTATTTATGTATTTATTTTACATGGTGATGGCGATTGCGTGGCTCAGGTCCCGGGCTGTTCCGGTGGCGTCTGGACGCTGCTTAGCATCCTCCTCATCATATTCTTCATAAATTTTATAATTCCATTATAATTGTGTTATCCTCTTTCAGTGTTGTGTTGTGTAAATTGTGTAAACACAACATCATGGCACGTTGTGCGTCTTGGGAGAGAGATCCTCCTCTGTTGCGCTCCCTGAGGGTTCTTCCTGTTTCTCCTCCTCGTTAAAGGGGTTTTTTAGGGAGTTGTTCCTTATCTGATGAGAGGGTCTAAGGACAGGATGTTGTGTTGCTGTAAAGCCCACTGAGGTGTAGTTGTAATTTGTGATACTGGGCTATACAAATACAACTGACTTGACCTGAAGCAGACTGTGTGGCAGCAGCAGGTGTGATGGGCAGCATCGGGCCCTGCAGACCCACAAGTCTCGTTACAGCTCATTAAGAGCCAACAGGCTGACTGCAGGACTCATCTCATAAGGGAACAGTTCTGAGTCACACTTCCGCGGAAAACGACCTCTGACCCCACTGGTTTCTTGTTGGGACACACACTTCAATGTAAAAATACAATCTCTGCACCCTATAAATGAGTAAGGGTGTATGTATATGACTGTGTGTGTGTGTGTGTGAGAGAAAGACAGAGCTATGGGGGGGGGGGTAAAGAGGCCTACCTTTCCAAATGCAAGTCTTTCTTGTTCCCTACTAAAATGATGGGCACTCTGGAGGAGAGGGACAGAGAGAGAGAGAGAGAGAGAGAGAGAGAGAGAGAGAGAGAGAGAGACTTAGATGGCTTACTGCTGACTGATGCTTTGGCCAGGAGTCTATGAGAAAACGCCACTGGGGAGTTGATAAGACATCGACCCAAAGCCCCTGGTTCTCAACACACACACCTCCCCAAAATACATGTTTGTTTTTTGTTTTTTTACTATAAAACTCGTGTATCAAGATAGCCATCCATCCATCCATCCATCCATCCATCCATCCATCCATTATCCAAACCGCTTGTCCTACTCAGGGCCGCAGGGATGCTGGAGCCCTTCCCAGCATCTATTTTATATTTATATTTAGCCCTGTGATGGCCTGGCGGCCTGTCCAGGGTGTCTCCCCGCCTGCCGCCCAGTGACTGCTGGGATAGGCTCCAGCATCCCCGCCACCCTGAGTAGGATAAGCGGTTTGGATAATGGATGGATGGAGATTTATATTATCTATTTCTATTTATATTGTATTTTATATTATAATCTCTTTTATTTTATATATTTATATTTTGTTTGATATTATCTTTTATTTTATATTACATTTTATTTATATTATATATTTTATTTTATAATGTATTTGATTTTATTTTACATCATTTTGTTATCTATATTTTACAAAAATATTTTTTCAGATTTAATGAATCATCTCACAACCACCCAAAATAATCTTAGCCTGTACCCATCTCCCATCCCCCACCCCCCACCCCACACACACACACAGGTTGAGCACCTCTGATGTAGAAATACCTACTGTACATTTCCAACCATGTCCAGAAGCTTCTCATGCACGACTCGCACCACTTCAAAACTGTCATGGAAAATAAATCAGAGAGAAAATCAGCTTCACCTGTTCACCGGAGACAACATGTGTTTTTCACAAACTGGCCTGTTTCTGTTTTACCTCAGTTTCATACAAAAAGTAAAACGGTCACAGAGACAGACAGGCGCCACAAAACTTCCACAAATTTCGAGATTTGGTGCAGAGCAAGAAGGGAGAAAACGAACTGACACGCTGTCTGTTTTTGTGACTGGATCTCTGACTGACTGATTAACCGAATTTACATTTACTCATTTAACAGACATCTTTATTCAAAGTGACTTACAAGAGAAACAGAAATTAACAGATAAATTCAGGTGTTACCACAGGCATGACTCATCACAGCAGTACTTTATATATTACTACATTTGATACATAGTAATCATGTCATAGTAGTACTATATCAAGATGACCCAACCGTTGTTACTCCTGCTGCGGTTTCTCTGAAAGAGGCCTTATCCTGCTAAACTAACCCCTATTCTGTTAAGCTAACCCTTATTCTGCTAAACTCACCCCTATTCTGTTAAGCTAACCCTTATTCTGCTGAACTGACCCCTATTCTGTTAAGCTAACCCTTATTCTGCTAAACTAACCCCTATTCTGTTAAGCTAACCCTTATTCTGCTGAACTGACCCTTATTGTTATTATTATTCTTTCAGCCTGTTGCCTGTTTCTCAGGGGTCACCAGAGCGGATTTGATAGTTTCCATTGGTACCCTGTCAGGGCACAGCACCAATGGTGGCCGTTGCTAACCTGGGCCTTGACTGATCCAGTACGGTCTTATCAATCCGCATAATGATTTGACAAAGTTTTACGTCAGATGCCCTTCCTGACACAACCATTAACCGCTGGATGCCATCACACTATTCATGGACTTGCGCCGATGCCTGTCGCCTAAGCTGACCCTTATTCTGCTAAGCTAACTCTTATTCTGCTAAACTAACCCTTATTCTGCTAAACTAACCCCTATTCTGTTAAGCTAACCCTTATTCTGCTAACTCCTATTCTGCTGAGCTAACCCTGATTCTGCTAAGCTAACCCTTGTTCTGCTAAACTAACCCCTATTCTGCTAAGCTAACCCTTATTCTGTTAAGCTAACCCTTATTCTGCTAAACTAAATTTGATGACGAAGGCTGTTTGTCCGTGACCTCGTATCAGCCGAAAAAATTAACATATCAATGAGATTGCTAGCAAGGCTAATAACTAATTCTGTAATTGGTAAAGAAATGGACAAATGCACTCAGCCAGAGCAGACCCTGTTTAGGTTTTGGCCGAGTAGGCCATCCATCCATTATCCACGCTGCGTATCCGAATTCAGGTCGTGGGGATGCTGGAGCCTATCTCAGCAGTCACTGGGTGGCAGGTGGGGAGACATTCTGGACAGTCTGCCAGGCCATGACAGGGCCGACACAATCACACCTAGGGACAATTTAGTATGGCCGATTCACCTGACCTACATGGGGTCCAACCGGGGTTGTCCAACCTTGGGAGTGATCCTGGGTCATCCTCTGTGTGGAGTTTGCATGTTCTCCCCGTGTCTGCGTGAGTTTCCTCCGGGTGCTCCGATTTCCTCCCACAGTCCAAAGACATGTAAGTCAGGTGGCTGAGTAGTTTTTGTCTGAAATCATTGCCAAAAACAGGCAGGTTGTGTGTTTTAAAGAAACCAATCACTGTTCTGGTGGGCAGGGCTTCAGGTGATGGTGCTCCTCCAAAGTAGCATGGAGTCGTAAATACGTTGCTGACTTGGACAAGTGAACAACGGAGAAGTCTTCTGACAAAACTCCATCAAAAAAATTATGTTTGGTCCAGGTAGCATCGCGGTCTATTCCATTGCCTACCAATACAGGGATCTCCAGTTTGAATCCCCGTGTTACCTCACCTCATCTCATCTCATCTTCAGCCGCTTTTCCGGGGTCGGGTTGTGGTTGCAGCAAGCTAAGTAGGGCACTCCAGATGTCTCTCTACCCAGCAACGCCCATCCTGCATGTCTTTCATGCAGGATGTAAAGGATGACCTTTGCGTTATGAATGGACTCCCCTGACAGGAAGTGGACAAATCTTTGCCGAATATGAGACACAAGAGAAAGAAAGACAGAGAGGGTAACAACCTTTTGTACGAGGTGACGGAGTAGAGGAGGATGTATCCATCAACGTCTATGGTGTAGCTCTGTGGGAAGATTGAGTACTCATCCTGGACACACACACACAGAGAAATGAGCAAAGCAGAGCAGAGCAGTTTTAGGGGGCATCATGTACACCTAATATTTCCTTCGGCCAAGATACCTTTACATTCAGACATGACTGACACCATAAGGCTGAGGCAGGAAGTACTTTAAGAATGACAGGAAGTGTCAACTAGAGAATAGGTTGTGATTGGTCACTTGGTGAGGTCACCTGACCAGCTGTGTCAACAAGCTGCAGGTGGTATTCCTGACCATTCACTGTCATCGTCTTGGTAAATGCTGAGAGGAGAGAGAGTGAGGGCCAGAGAGAGAGAGGTCGACATAGTAAATACTTTTACAGGCCCAGTTCAATACTGCTATACTCAAACTGTGTATGAAGACAGATAGATATTGGTTGATTGACTACTTAATTTGTATATTTGTGTGTGTGTGTGTGTGTGTGTGTGTAATTCTCACTCATTAACACTTACTGTTCTCTATGGTGGGGTCATAGGAATCAACAAACTGTCCTTCCACAAACTGGATGGTCAGGGACGACTTCCCTGAAGAGACACACACACACACACACACTATTTTTCCATTTGAGCACTTAAATTGTAATGTGAATTACAAAGCCATTCAGACTTAAATCTGCTTGCTAATTAAACACGTGGTGTTTTCTTCCTCAGTATCCGATGGCTGCACAATACGAACTGCCTTTGAGCTGTCATTGCTAACATTATGCAAAGCCGGGGTTAGCAGTCAAATACAGTGGCAGCTGCATTTTGAATACATGAAAATAAACATCTGATTCATTTTATCAGCAAAGTGATCACGTCTCCTCTGTTGACACTGTTGTCATTTGATATATGACATGTAACCTTTGATATGACATGTAACGTTTGCTATATGACTTGATAGGTGACATGTAACGTTTGATACATGATGTAACGTTTGATATGACATGTAACGTTTGATACATGATGTAACGTTTGATATGACGTGTAACGTTTGATACATGACATGTAACATTTGATACATGACGTAACGTTTGATATGATGTGTAACGTTTGATATATGACATGTCACGTTTGATATATGACGTGTAATGTTTGATATGACGTGTAACGTTTGATAGGTGACATGTAACGTTTGATACATGATGTAACGTTTGATATGACGTGTAACGTTTGATATGACGTAACGTTTGACATATGACATGTAACGTTTGATACATGACGTAACGTTTGATATGACGTGTAACGTTTGATAGGTGACATGTAACGTTTGATACATGATGTAATGTTTGATATGACGTGTAACGTTTGATACATGACATGTAACGTTTGATACATGACATGTAATGTTTGATACATGATGTAATGTTTGATATGACGTGTAACGTTTGATATAACATGTAACGTTTGATACATGATGTAATGTGTGATATGACGTGTAACGTTTGATATGACATGTAACGTTTGATACATGATGTAATGTTTGATATGACGTGTAACGTTTGATACATGACATGTAACGTTTGATACATGACATGTAACGTTTGATACATGACATGTAATGTTTGATATGACGTGTAACGTTTGATACATGACATGTAACATTTGATATGACATGTAACGTAACTGTTCGACACTAAAGAGTACCAAACAACGGCTGGTGAGTTCTTGGCCTATAGGGTGAAGAACTCAACGTGAATGCCATAGTACTGCCATGTGACGCTCATGCTACTACCATCATTCAGTTTGACCACACATGTCTTCCCAGGTATTCGGACATTTCAGACTATCCTGAATCTGTTACCCCTGGGTTTGAGTTAAAGGCGGAAGTGAAGTGTGAGCGGATGTCTTGGGGCCGCGGGCTGCCATGACACCGGTGAGGGTGATGACGTAGTGACCGTAGCATCAGGACCACTCACACGCCGCCCACAGGGTGGGCTCTGGCTCAGTAGACTGCACTTCAGCCTTTACTGCCGGAGGGTTTGTGGCGTCCCCTGTCCGCATAACCCCCCGTGTTTTGGATGTGAGGCGGTGTCAAGCACGAAACACCGACCGGTGTCGCCAACACTTCTAACTAGCGGTGAAAAGTGAGCCCTACACCAAGTAAACGGCAGCGGCAGGTAGGCTGTAATTTGTACTCATTCAGACACGCGCAGACGTTAACGTTTCCGGCCATTCTTGATACTTACCCACGGACCTGTAACCCAAAACGGCGATTTTCCGAGACCTGGGCTGCGGCATGATCTTCTCTGTGGCGTCAGCATCAACGAACGCCCCGCCGTCGCTCCCAATTCTCTAATTAATCCCCGGCGACCATTGGTCACGTATACGTAAAGGGGCGGGGCTTGCTTTAAAAACGTGCGTTTCGATTGGCTATTTGCTGCAAGACTCGTCAGATTGCCGGGGAGGCTTCTGCAACGGTCCAAACTCGGCCAATAGAATTTTACAAAGGATGATAAAAGAGGCGGGACTAACGTTGTAAACACTGGCTCGTTTCAGCGTGGACGACTGCAGTTGGTAGTTCACCAACCCAGATCGGACACTGGCCTCGCCTAGTCTGTCCTCCTTAACCAATCAGATCACGTCAGAGGGTCGCGGCCGCTCACAAATAGGAACGTATGAGGAGTAATCAACAACGTGAGGATGTGGGGGTTATGGCTGTGATGTAAATATGAATATTCATGAGGGATACAGTTATGGTTTTGGCTATGTTAAGTAACTAACTATCCGTTATAGATAGCTATAGTTGCATATAATATAAATATATAAGCATAATATAAATAACTGCAGAAAAGTTCAGGGAACTAATGAAAGTTTTACAGAATTTTTAAGAGATGTGTGAACTGTGTTGCCATAGATTACAGAACTGTCCATGAAGCGACATGGGTTCACAGACAACAGCACTCAGTAGTTCAGGGAGCAAAGGTGAACTTGATGACGTGTAAGATGGAGTCAAGGTTATTTAGAGAGCACGTTTAAAAACAGCCAAAGTGCTGCTCGGTGTCATTAGATTAGATGAGACAATAGGTAAATGGAAAGTGAAAGAGGCCAGGACTACACATAACAAACAAGCGCCCCTCAGATAGAATCAGCGTGAGGGAGCACAAGTGGGCTTTTAATGGGGATATAGAAGTGTTGAGGGTGAGAGCAAATGTGGCAGAAATGGGTGGTGTTTGTTTTGGTTTTTTTCTACGGATCTGCTTTCAGTTTTAACTGAGACTGTGGCACAGACACAAACACTTGACTGCTGGATCTGAGTGACCCGGATGTGGAATGGGGTCAAAGGAGGTCAGATATGTGTGAAGGGGCCAGACGATAAAGTGGCCTAAAAAACCAACAGTAAAACCATTAGCAGCACTAGAACCGACTGGCAGAGGAAGGCCGGCACAGGAGAGACGTGCTCCTTCGTCCTGGTGGTGGTCAGAAAAGGAAACACCACCTAAATTAAACTCCTGCCAGTATGACCAGAACCCTGCAGGCTGCAGGGAGCAAGTCGACCAGAAGGACACAAGTTCATTTACTGAAGAAAAACAAAGGGAAATTTAACGGAGAACAGGGATGAGATGAATCTAAACTAACTGAAGTAGCCGAGTGCATGTCCAAACCTTGGAAGAGGAAGTGGTGGATAGAAGAATAGATGGCAGGTGAGGAAGCTATCCACTAATTCCAGGAGGCCTTTCTCACCGACCAGTCTAAACCACACCAAAAAGAGATAATCTAGTGTGTGAATGCTATTGGTTTCATGCTCATGAGATTCTGCAGAGAGGAAAGTGCGGCTCCACACAACTCTACACGACAGGGGTCCGGATGGGATGTGTGATGTCCCAATAAACTCGTTTTGTTTGGAGTCAGAGAGAGAAAGCATGCAAGGGCATTGCCTCACATAGAGCCGAGTGAATGCAAACAAAGCAGCGCTTTAACCGTGTGCTAAAATACCCCTGAGATCATGTTTAATGTCGACAATGGAATTCAGTATCGACGAACAACATAGAGAGGGGGTTTAGCCCTCTCGCTCTTTTTTCTTTTTCTTTTTTGACAGTTCATTTGAATTTGTAAACGAGAATTTGTTGATTGTTTTACCACACAAAATATTTGTGGGTCGTGGCATGAAAAACTTGGGGCAATACAGTCAGCTAATAAAGAGCATTATAAAGCACAGACTGAAGGAAGGGTGGCAAAAGCAGCGGGAGGAAGAGAGGAAAGGACGATGGTTTTACACAGTTGAGAGGAAAGTGGGAGAAATGAGGTGTGCAGGACGGAACAGGAGAGATGAGACAGCAGTTTCAGGACTCAGGTGTGGACACGCTGGACTACACCTCCCCGGGTGGACACGCCGGACTACACCTCCCCGGGTGGACGCGCTGGACTACACTGGACTACACCTCCCTGGGTGGACACGCCGGACTACACCTCCCCGGGTGGACATGCTGGACTACACCTCTGCAGGTGGACACACTGGACTACACCTCCCCGGGTGGACACGCCGGACTACACCTCTGCAGGTGGACACGCTGGACTACACCTCCCCGGGTGGACACGCCGGACTACACCTCCCCGGGTGGACACGCCGGACTACACCTCCCTGGGTGGACACGCCGGACTACACCTCCTCGGGTGGACACGCTGGACTACACTACACCTCCCCAGGTGGACACGCTGGACTACACCTCCCCGGGTGGACACGCTGGACTACACCTCCCCGGGTGGACACGCTGGACTACACCTCCCCGGGTGGACACGCTGGACTACACCTCCCCGGGTGGACACGCCGGACAACACCACCCCGGGTGGACACGCCGGACTACACCTCCCGGACTACACCTCCCCGGGTGGACACGCCGGACTACACCTCCCGGACTACACCTCCCCGGGTGGACACACTGGACTACACCTCCCCGGGTGGACACGCCGGACTACACCTCCCCGGGTGGACACACTGGACTACACCTCCCCGGGCGCTGCACGGCGGCTGCACGGCTGGGATGCATGACACGCAGAGGAAGGGTTTCCCCACGGGCATCAAGACGTAGTAAAATAAAATAGATTAAAAATAAACAGTACACTTTTAAAATAGGCAAACACAGTGCAGGCACATGTGACTACTGTGGGCAAGAAGAAACATCAGAGCATGTTGTCAGAAATATGTGGCAGGCAGAAGGCGTCTGACTCAGAATCTCAGAAAAATCAAAATACAATTTGATTTAGTAGATATTCTACGGAAGAATTCAACTGAGTGTTGTAAAATCTTGTTTCAGCTTCTCAGAGTAACTAATTTAATTACGAAGATTTGAGTTGGGGGTTTTTGGGGGGGGATTAGCGTAAATAATAGTCTGAGCCACACTCCATACCAGCTGGTGGCGGTAATGCGCCAATTCGTTGTTTTCCAACCGCCAATAAACACGAAGAAAAAGAAAAAGAAGACGAAGAAGAAAATCGGCTTCCACTGGCCTCCTGACGACTAGGGGGCAGTAATGCGTCGGGGGGCGGCGGTAATGCGTCGGGGGGGGGGCAGAAGAAGAAGACCCGGTTCTCCTTCAGTTGGCGGTTCGGTCTGTTGTCGCTTGCTCTACTGAACCGGGTTCGTACCGTGGGTCAGGCTTCGTCTGTAAATGGCTGGCGTTGTTCGGAACCTGTTCGCTCCGTGGCGTTTCGTCAGGTCGGCCCGGTAAGCAGCAGGGGGAGTGGGCTACCTTCAGGTCCTGTGTGTGTGTGTGTGTGACTGTGACGCGGCTGGAGCCACTAAAGTAACGGTAACCTACGTCAGACCCGTCGGCTTTAGCGTTACGTACAAACGCGATATGGTTATTAAACACATTGTTGGTCATTTTCAGCCTTTATCTGGCGCGACTGTAGAGAGAGACGGGAAGCAGGTGCCGCAAATATCCCCAGCTGGGTTTGAACTCGCGTGCGTGGTGACCCGCGTGACGTGTCACACAAACCAGTGGCACGGCGTCGTTAACGCCGCACGTTTAAACCTGCTGGACTCAGGCCGACTGCGAGGCTCCCTGCCCTGCCCTGCCCTGCCCTTCTGTGTGCGGCTGCACAAAGGAACCAGGTGGCAGCCATAACCTTAGCTGGCTCCAGGTAGCCAGTCAGCTGCAGCAGCGCGCTGAGCCCTGTGACCTTTGCTCCAGATTTGTTATGCACACGCACACGCACGCACACACACACATGCACACACACACACTTATGGGGATGTCACCTTTGCTCTGGATTCAAGTCAAGTCAGTTTTGTTTGTACAGCCCAATATCACAAACTACACCGTCTCTGTGCACTGTTCTCCCCGTTACAGGGTTTTTCAGGGAGGTGTTCCTTATCCTATGAGAGGGTCTAAGGACAGGATGTTGTGTTGCTGTAAAGCCCCCTGAGGCACATTTGTAATTTGTGACATTGGGCTATACAAATAAAGCTGACTTGACTTGACTGTCAGGTTGCATTGGTGAGTAAATGAGCATCGACATAACTTGCACGACCGGCACTGAAAGATTTTTAAAAATAAAAAGTAAACATGTTGCAAAACTACAGTCGGGAAGATGCATTGTGTTATAAACTAACAATCCCTGAATTAAAGAATATATATGTATGTATATATATATATATATATATATATATATATATATATATATATATATATATATATATATATATATACATATATATATAAAGCCTGCACACTCTGACACCACTAAACTGAAGTATTTGATTGGTGTGATGACCTGAGAAGCTCCCACAAAGTCAAGTCTGATGGACTGGAGGTGCCCCATCTCTTAAATAACACAACTCTGTTCTCCATCCGTATGAAGTCGTCTGCAGGACTTCACTGTAGCCTGAGCTGCCTTGTCCTGAAACTGTAGTCAGTAATGGACGGCATGAGGTCCCCATAAGAAGAGGACAGGTTAGCGTGTGTGAGAGAGAGACAGACAGACAGACAGATGAATGGAGAGAAAAGGAGGAAGATGAGAGAGAGACAGATGAATAGAGAGAAAAGGAGGAAGATGAGAGAGAGACAGATGAATAGAGAGAAAAGGAGGAAGATGAGAGAGACAGATGAATAGAGAGAAAAGGAGGAAGATGAGAGAGAGACAGATGAATAGAGAGAAAAGGAGGAAGATGAGAGATGGAAGTTGGCACCAGACAAATGCTGCTCATTTTCAGCTGTGATGTCTGGATGCTGGACTTGTCACTTTAACAGATTACCAATCCACCACTATCTGCAAATGCTTGTCCAACATCGCCTTCCTGTTTATCTGATGGAGAACAATGAAAATAGCTGGTGTAGTGTAAAGGCTCAGCATACATAAAACAAAACGGTTCACACCAAGCTTAATGGTCCACATGTCAACACCAAGATGTTTCACACCTTTTCCAAACGGACTATCCTGGATAATGGGGCAAGGACTCCAAGGAGCCGTGCGTCATCTGTACTGCTGGGTGATATGTAAAATATTATTACTGTGAAAATTATAGGGAATATTATTTAACATCAAAATATCACAATATCTGCTTACATATGTAAAATACCACGTTTAAGAATCCATCTGAGGTTCATCACTTGCCTGGTGATGTAAAGTATAATACACTGATGAGCCAAAACATGACCACCTGCCTAATATTGTGTAGGTCCCCCTTGTGCCACCAAAACAGCACCGACCCGCCGAGGCATGGACTTTACAAGACCCCTGAAGGTGTCCTGTGTTATCTGGCACCAAGACGTTAGCAGCAGATCCTTCAAGTCCTGTAAGTTGTGAGGTGGGGCCACCATGGATTGGGTTTATCGGTGCAGCACATCCCACAGATGATCAATTGGATTGAGATCTGAATAATTTGGAGGCCAGGGCAACACCTCACAATGTTCCTCAAACCACTCCCGAACAATGTGTGCAGTGTGGCAGGGCGCATTGTCCTGCTGAAGAGGCCGCTGCCATCAGGGAGCACCATTACCATGAAGGGGTGTACCCGGTCTGCAACGACGTTTAGGTAGGTGGCACGTGTCACATTGACGTCCACATGAATGGCCGGACCTGACCCAGGTTTTCTCAGCAGAACATTGCCCAGAGCATCACACTGCCTCCACTGGCTTGTCATCTTCCCACAGTGCATCCTGGTGCCATCACTTCCCCTGGGAAATGGTGCACACGTACACAGCCATCTACAGGATCTAAAAGAAAATGGGACTCATCGGACGAAGCAAACTTCTTCCACTGTTCCAAGGTCCAGTTCTGATGCTCACGTACCCATTGTAGGTGCTTTTGACATGGGTAACGTGGACAGGGGTCATCATGGGCACTCAGACCGGTCTGCAGCTACGCAGCCCCATATGCAGCAGGGTGTGATGCACTGCGTGTTGTGACACATTCCTCGGTAGCCATCACTAAACTCTTCTGTGACTTGTGCCGCAGTAGACCTCCTGTCAGTTCGGACCAGACGGGATCGCCTTCGTTGCCTTCGCACATCAATGAGCCTTGGGCGCCCAATACCCTGTCGCCGGTTTGTGGTTTGTGGTTCCTCGGACCACTGTCAGTAGGTACTCACCACTGCTGAGCAGGAGCAGCCCACAAGCCTTGTTGTTTCAGAGATGCTGTGAGCCAGTCGTCTGGCCATAACCACTCGGCCCTTGTCACAGTCGCTCAGGTCTTTACGCTCAGGTCTTCACTCCTGCATCCAACACGGTGACTAGGAGAACTGATTGTTCTCTTACCATCTAATCTACCCAGACCTGGATATGTGCCCTAGTTTGGAGATGCTCAACATTATGCGGTTCACCTGTGAGTGGTCATAATATTCGGCTCATCAGTGTATCAAACCAAACCTAGTTTCAATTAGCACTTCCTCAGATATTTCAGTCTCATTAGAAATTTTAGGCCATAGATTGTTGTTATCGCTAATTTAGATGGCAAAATTGTGTATCACAACATGACAATATCCAAATTTCATCCCATTATATTATTGAAAGACGATTAGAGATAATATTGAGTAATTGCTCAGCCTTACTGGGTTAATGCCAGCACTTTAACACCATTAACACTTAAATATTCTTCCCTTCCTTTCTTTCTCCATCTCTCTCTCTTCCAGGTTGGTCCAGCTGTCTGCCATCCCCACCCTGAACTTTCACACCACTCCCTTGTCCATGATGGGTACGTGCATGTCGTTCTTCTGGCATACAAACAAGAATGAAGCCTGATTGATTATTATTCTGACTCTTCGGTTGTGATTGATTTAGTTACTAAGTTAATTATGACTAATATGGGGGAGGGGTTCACCTAAATGGAAATGGGTTTGACTCAAACCCATTCGACCGTTAGAGCTGTATGTCAGACTCGTACCGCTGTTTATTCATGGAGCCTCGTGGCCAAATGCCAGATTATAATAAAGTGCTAGTATGAATGGTGTTGCGATATTACTGCAGTTCTCCATCAGGAGTGTAACCTGTGTGTTTTCAGGGGCTTCAGTGGAACAGTTCAACCAAGCTAAGGACCGACTCGGCACGCTGAAGAAAGACCCGGGCAACGAGGTCAAACTCAAAATCTACGCCCTCTTCAAACAGGTGGGCTCCTTGGTCACCGTAAACCGCTCGGTCATGGCTCAGCTACACCCCAGGCGAGATGCCCTTTAGGGGACGACGGCTGAACTTGTTTCCACACGGCTCGACGTATACAAAGAAATATCATGAAATAAAAGCTGAAGGGTGTCCGGGGAGCGTAGCATTCTATTCCGTTGGATCGGTGGTTCGAATCCCTGTGTTACCTCCAGCTTGGTCGGGTGTCCCTACAGACACAATTGGCCCATGTCTGCGGGTGGGAAGCCGGATGTGAGTATGTGTCCTGGTCGCTGCACTAGCGCCTCCTCTGGTCGGTCGGGGCACCTGTTCGGGGGGGGGGACTGGGGGGAATAGCGTGATCCTCCCACGCGCTACGTCCCCCTGGTGAAACTCCTCACTGTCAGGTGAAAAGAAGCGGCTGGTGACTCCACATGTATCAGAGGAGACATGTGGTGGTCTGCAGCCCTCCCCCCGGATCAGCAGAGGGGGTGGAGCAGAGACCGGGGCGGCTCAGAAGAGTGGGGTAATTGGCCAGGTGCAATTTGGAGAAGTGGGGGTAAATAAAGTAAAATCTGAAACCCTCTGCATTTACCTCCCGTTTGTCTGAAACACGTGTCAGCAGTGTGTTTTCTCGACCGTCCAAACACTTTTCACCGTTTGTGTTCAACAGTGGCTCTGCAGTGCGACACCCGGCTGTCAGTACGAAACTTTAAGTCATATAAATGTCTATAAATGTATTGTTCTGTTTCTACTGGACATGTGACTTTCTACGTATTTTAGAATGAATGTTGTTCCAGAATAGCCGTCAGTAAAGTCCATAGAAGATGTTCTACACACGTGTGTACTGGAGTATGACAAGTTTACAAAAGACAAAGAATGCTGTTTCTGAACGGGTCATATGTCAAACGTACAGTTGCAACGAAGCAGGAAGTGGAGTTTACACTGAGAATGTCCCACTGCAGCATGTTAATACAGGCAAATGTGAGGGTTGTTGTCTACTGTGTGTACGTATTTGACGAAGGAAAAGAACTTCCTGTTTGACAGAGAGAGAGAGAGAGAGAGACTGTACAAAGGGTTGGCTATTGAAAGGCAGTAGTATTCACTGTATATGTGACTACATCTGTGTCTCCACCCTCCTCACCTAAACCCAGTCCACCAAGGGACCGTGTGACACGCCTAAACCCAGTATGCTGGACTTTGTCAACAAGGCCAAGTGGGACGCATGGAAATCTCTGGGCTCCATAGCACAGGTAACCCACCCTGACATTTAACCCTCCACCCTGCCATACACCACCCTGACAACCCTCCACCCTGTCATACACCGCCCTGACATTTAACCCTCCACACTGCCATACACCACCCTGACAACCCTCCACCCTGTCATACACCGCCCTGACATTTGACCCTCCACCCTGTCATACACCGCCGCCGTACAACAACACCGTCATCCAATAACACTGTCATACAGCACCAGCATCATATATAGCAACACTGTCATACAACACCACCCTCATACAACAACAGGTCTACAGCTTCTGCTGTCTGTTTCTGTTTCAGGTCTACAGCTTCATTAGGCTGTACAATATCGCCTACCACTGGATTTGTAATGAACTGCAGTAAATGAGCTTCTGTGCTTTGATTGCCTGCTATGAAACATTACCCACTTCTATTTTATAATGCCTAGTCGTACTTTTGTGGTTATTTTTGTGAAAGTAGCACAAAAGTAGAGTAATTAGTCACGTGTTACTCTACACAGACAGTAATATTGTAAAGTAACTAATTATTTTCAAATGAAAGTAACTAGTAATATGTAATACATTAAATTTGGAAAGTAACTTGCCCAACACTGTACATCAACACTATCGTACAACAATGCCGTCATACAACAACATTATCATACAACACCATCCTCATATAGCAGCACCATCATACAGCACTATAACAACGTTATCCTCCAACATTGTGATTGTACACCATCAGTGTTGCCCCAGAATGAATAGTACTCATAATGTTAGAACCCCTCTCTCTCTACTCCCCAGTAGACTAGATATGATGTAAGAATCTCCGGGCCACACAGGAAATAGAACCCTCAACTTGGCAGTGTTGGTGCCTTGCTCTCCCCATTGAAGCAACATGGACATCTTTGCTCTGCGTTTATGGACCCAGAAATTTTTGAAGAAAATGCTAAATAGCATTGAATTTCTGCTTTGCCGTTGATGGGCCATGTGGTTTAAATTGATAAAAAATTATTCATCAGGAAGAAGCCAGGAAGCAGTACTGTGATCTGATCGACTCCCTAGTAGCGGCGGAAGGCGGCTCCACCCAGCTGGCCGCACAGCCTGCTGCGAGTGGAGCATATGAGACGCTCTTAGTCACCACAGAGGATGACATCACTACTATCAAGCTCAACCGGCCCAGCAAGAAGAACGCCATCACTACAGAGGTAAAGCTGTGTGTTTCCAGGGCTGATGGAATGGATAGTAATACCCAAGACAACATGTTCAGTGATGCTGCAGTAGCAGGGTAGTAAAGCCAATTGCACTACAGTTGCATCGTGGGTAATGTCAGCACCAATTCAAGGCCACCGCGCCTTGAATTGGCCACACAAAATAAGAAACCTATGCACAAAATGTTAAGTGTGTGCTCCTGGTCTTAAACATGTGCTTGATTTGGATTCAAGACATGTACACAAAGTAAATCTCTACATAAAGTCAAGTAAAGATGGTTGATAACATTCACACACACCCACTCTGACCGCTAGTACAGATCAGATCAAGCTATGTGCCAGATATGATCAAAATATTAGTTTAGGTATTCGCTAGCTCGTAACTGTTACCCATGCAGATATCCAGCAGCCCAGCTGAGACCCCGTCTCATTTGTGCATGAGGAACACACACTTTCCTCCTCAAGACGGTCACTGTGGGTCTCCTTACTTCACAAAAACTCTTCATGAAATGTGAAAAATGAAACTTTGAACTTTTACAAACTGATTACTTTTTTAAGCTGCACAACATTTTTCTCCTCCATCTTCTTCCTCCTCTGTCCCGCTTTCCTGTCTGTCTTCTCCCAGATGTACACTGAGATTATCAACGCTCTGGATCAGGCAGCTAAAGATGACTCTGTCCTCACAGTCATCACTGGTACACACGTACACACACACACACACACACACACACACACGCTTACTTGCTGGTTGCTTGGGACTCAGGTAGCAGAAGAAGATACCTGCGCAGAGATGGTTTTTAAAGTGGCATGGGTGGTGCGCTTCTCCCAATGCCACATGACTTGATTGTAGAGGAGATGGTTCCAATGGCAAGGGGGACCCCTTGTAGGAGGCTGTTGGAAATCCAGTTTTTCGGAGACTGCCTTGAAGCGTGCTGCCACAGCTTGCTTTTCTGTTGGGGTAAGCTCCCTTAGCCTTTTGTCTTCCCAGACTCACCCACAAGGCAGTGGTTGATAGGTGCCAGGGCATGTCCACCAAGGTGGGCCTGCACACCGTATCTCTGGGGCCCACTGCTGCTCTGAGATCCCCTGCCCAGTTAGCCTGGGGCCGGGGAGGCCTGGCAGGAGTCTTGGTGCAGGAGAGGCTATGTACTGGCAAGGGAAGGCTTACACGCTAGGATGCTCCCCTGTTCGCCACAAAGTTAGCCAGCGGCAGCGAGCTAGAGGCAGGAGGGCTGCAAGCAGGTTGGAAGAACACATGCACCTTCCCTCCCAACTACACACTGCTGCACTAGACGCATCACAACACGCTTTGGCCAGTCACACACACACACACACACACACACACACACACACATTTGTTTCTCTATGCTTGCGGGGACCCTTCATTGACTACATTCATTCCCTAGCCCTTAACCTGAACCACCATAACTACATGTCTAACCTTTACCCTAAAACCAAGTTCTGACCCTAAAATAGACCCCTTTCCTCATGGGGACCCATAAAATGTCCCCACAAGGGAGGTGGTTTCTGGTTTTGCCATCCTAATGGGCACATTTGGTCTCCATCCATCCATCCATCCATTATCCAAGCCGCTTATCCAAAACGGGGCCGCGGGACGCTGTAGCCTATCCCAGCAGTCAATGGGCAGCAGGTGGACGGCCTGTCCAGGGTGTCTCAGGGTGTCTCACCCTGGACAGACCGCCAGGCACACACATACACACAATATTCATTCTCAAATGTTGGTCAGATATTTTTATAAAAGGTTTGTTACAGTGACTTTAACAGAAATCCCCCTCACACACACACATACTGGGGATTATTTCTGAAAACTTTGAAATAGTTGTGTACTTCTGTACTTTTACACACTGTCTCTGTCTGATACCAGGTGCAGGTGACTTCTACTGCAGTGGGAATGACCTGACAAACTTCACCAAGATCCCGGAGGGCGGGATCCAGCAGATGGCCAGAGACGGAGGCGAACTGCTCAGGTGCTGTTTGATTGGCTGGCATGTTGATTGACAGACTGTTTAGCCAGCTGATTGGCTGGCATGTTGATTGACAGACTGTTTATGTTTAACCAGCTGATTGGTTGGGTGGTTTTGTTTTGTGTAAAAAAAATAATTAATACCTTTATTATACAAACAAAACCTGGCCATAACAATAACAAATTAACAAATAACACAACTCAGACTGAGCTATTACAATTATTTTAGTACTTCACAAAACAATGAAAATAAGTGAGGGAAAAATAATAATAATAAAATAAAAAGACGGGTCTAATCAGAAATCGGTATGTTTTTGTGAACATTCAAAGCTTGCATGGTTTGTATACGTTTCAGTGTGCTTTCTTAAATGTGTTGACTCAGTCATGAAGACTAAGAGCGGTGGCCTGGCAGTCATACATCCACATGTATAGATAAATTGTGTAGCCACGATAATCAGGCTATGGTGCCACATTTCCATGTTTTATCCTCCATTATAACTCCAAATGTGATATCCTTATATTCTCATTTGGGCAAATAAAAGTCCTTTTCATATTTCCCATTTTGAAATAATTCCCAGTTACAAGTGAAGAGCAAATGTTCTAAAGTTTCGACAACAGAATCACTAAACACACAACTGTTTTTATCAACGTTAAATCTTTGTCTCACAGACTCATTACAGGGATGAATATCATTTATCATTTTAAAACGCGTTTCTTTCGGTGAAATAGGGAGGGTGAGGTATGTGGTTCTGGTTCTGACTATAATCTCTCTAGATGATCTTTTAATAGATTTTTTCCTGATCATGGTAGAGGGAAGAGTTCGGGGGTAAGGGCACCCCTTACAACTTTGTTTGTGCCTTTTTTCCCCTTAAAGTCGGGATCGTCTGTATAAAGTGACGGCCTCTGTGGTACGAACACGTCGTAGGGCAACATGCCTCCCGTCATGTTCACCAGCGGTGGGTTGTTTTTAGCTGCAGTAAAACCCGTACTGGTCATCATTACACGTTTTATTGGATGAGTCACGGTGGGTGGCACAGTGGTTAGCACGGTCGCCTCACAGCAAGGAGGTCCTGGGTTCGAGCCCCGGGGTAGTCCAACCTAGGGGGTCGTCCCGGGTCGTCCTCTGTGTGGAGTTTGCATGTTCTCCCCGTGTCTGTGTGGGTTTCCTCCGGGGGCTCCGGTTTCCTCCCACAGTCCAAAGACATGTAGGTCAGGTGGATTTATGCCGACCCCTTCTTAATCATTTTCTCGTTTAAAACATAAAGATTACAACAGACTGGAGCCATAGAAATAACACATTATAAAACAGACTTGGGGAGTAACAGAATACAGTAACGGGCGTTATGTAATCAGACTTGGGGAGTAACAGAATACAGTAACGGGCGTTATGTAATCAGACTTGGGGAGTAACAGAATACAGTAACGGGCGTTATGTAATCAGACTTGGGGAGTAACAGAATACAGTAACGGGCGTTATGTAATCAGACTTGGGGAGTAACAGAGTACAGTAACGGGCGTTATGTAATCAGGATACAGAAGTAACTGTATTCCAGTGCAGTCACAGAAAAAAGATGAAATCAGATTACTGATACAAGCTTTAAAAACGAGGATTATTTTTCAGGAATACATTTTAAAAATAATATATAATGTTTTTCCCACGGCGGCGAGCAACTGCTGCTGTGGGCGATGTATCGCCGATTGTGGTCACATGGTCGACCTGAGAGGGACGCACACTTGTTAGTCTGATATACATATATAATATATACTAGACACATTTCAAAATTCCTCGGAATAATAATACGCTAACTAAAATGGAAGGGCTCTCTGTCTACCTGTCTGTCTGTCTGCCGGCCTGCCTGTCTGTGTGTCTGTCTGTGTGTCTGCAGGAAGTATGTGAAGGCTTACATAGACTTCCCCAAGCCGCTGGTTGCTGTGGTAAACGGGCCGGCTGTAGGAGTCTCCGTTACAGCGATGGGCCTCTTCGACTTGGTGTATGCTACTGAGAGGGTACACACAAACACACACACACACACACTCTCTCTCTCTCTCTCACAAACACAAACACACACAGAGCCCAGATGCTTGTATTCTGTCATATTTTGTTCGTTCTTGTGTTTCTATGTCTGTCTCTCTCTCACTTCAGTGACTGGCATGAATGTTGCACAGTCATGATAACGTTTTGATAAAACACTGACGACAAAGCTCTGCCTCTCTCTCTGTCTGTCTCTCTACCTGTGTCTGTCTGACTGTCTGTCTGTCTTTCTCTCTGTTTTTGTCTGTCTGTCTGTTTGTCTGTGTGTGTGTGGGTGCATGTGGGTGTGTGCGCATGTGTCGCTCTCTCTGTCTGTCTGTCTGTCTGTCTGTCTGTCTGTCTGTCTGTCTGTCTGTCTGTGTGTGTGGGTGTGTGTGTGTGCATGTGGGTGTGTGTGCATGTGTCTCTCTGTCTGTCTGTCTGTCTGTTTGTTTGTGTATGTGTGTGTGTGTGTGCGCGTGTGTCTCTCTCTCTGTTTGTCTGTCTGTCTGTCTGTTTGTCTCTCTCTCTGTGTCTGTGTTTCTCTGTGTCTGTCTCTCTGTCCTTCTGTGTGTGTGTGTGTGTGTGTGTGTGTGTGTGTGTGTGTGTGTGTGTGTGTGTGTGTGTCTCTCTCTCTCTCTCTCTGTTTGTCTCTGTGTGTCTGTCTGTCTCTCCAGGCAACATTCCATACCCCCTTCAGCCAGTTGGGTCAGAGTCCTGAGGGATGTTCATCCTATACTTTCCCCAAGATAATGGGCACTGCCAAGGTGTGCATACACACACACATGCACACATGCACGCACGCACACACACGCACACACACAGAGCAGCAGTGTAGTTTCTGGCCAGTAGGGGTTGGTGGGAGAGTGGTCATGTGACATAACGCGGTGGTGAACATTGAAACAGAAACTGTGAAGAAGAGATCCTGTTTTTATTCTACTTTAATGACTTTCTTTAAACTGTCTTTAGACTGTCTGACACTTTATTCTAACGAGAGTTCTTTCAGCTAAACCTCAGCTGTACTGCTTTTCAAGGATACACATCTCTGTGTGTTTGCAGGCCAGTGAGATGTTATTGTTTAACAGGAAGTTGACGGCGGTCCAGGCCTGTGAGCAGGGTCTGGTCTCCGAGGTCTTTCCTGACAGCTCCTTCCAGTCTGAGGTTTGGACCAGACTCCGAGCCTACGCTAAGCTACCTCGCAATGTACGCACACACACACACACACACACACACACACACACACACACACACACACACACACACACACACACACACACACACCTATGAGGCTGTAGAACAAACACCTTTTCTGTTTACATGAATTATTTCATGACTACATGACCATTTGAGGCGGCACAGTGGCACAGTGGTTAGCGCGGTTGCCTCACAGCAAGAAGGTCCTGGGTTCGAGCCCCGGGGTAGTCCAACCTTGGGGGTGGTCCCAGGTCGTCCTCTGTGTGGAGTTTGCATGTTGTCCCCGTGTCTACGTGGGTTTCCTCCGGGGGCTCCGGTTTCCTCCCACAGTCCAAAGACCTGTAGGTCAGGTGACTCGGCCATACTAAAATGCCCCTAGGTGTGTGTGTGTGTGTGTGTGTGTGTGTGTGTGTGTGTGTGTGTGTGTGTGTGTGTGTGTGTGTGTGTGTGTGTGTGTGTGAGTGTGAGTGAGATGGCCTGGCAGCCTGTCCAGGGTGTATCCCCACCTGCCGCCCAGTGACTGTTGGGATAGGCTCCAGCATCCCTGCCACCCTGAGAGCAGGATAAGTGGTTCAGATAATGGATGGATGGATGTCTTTTTGCTAAATTTAAGCTCCGCCTTCCTTAGTTACTGTTGCTGTGGTATGTCCAGTAAACAGTCAAGATGAGCTCTGCTGTTAACACTGGAATGACTGGGATTTCACTCCTACCTAAAGCCGCCATGGGCCGTCAAAATGACCGTTGCGGGTTTTAAACTCTATATTGTGTCAAGATAAACACCCACCTGAGATATTACTGCATCACATATGTGAGAAACTAACTGACACCAAAATTAACATTTTAACAACTTTAATACTATTTTCAAACAATTTCAAATGGCCGCTGTCCAACGACTGTAAATACTGCAGGGCTTCGGTGGTAGTCATGGTGCATCTGTAACGGCGTCTGTACCCAGACATGTTGGACATAATCAGAAATCAACTTTAGACTATTTCTCTGCACTGGCGAACACTAGTGTGTTTCTAGTGTGTTTCTAGGACACAGCAATGATCTTCACGAAGGAAATGATGCAACCAACACACGTCATAAATACTGACATGACGCACACCATCACGACCACGATCGCGAGGCGGTCATGCTGACCCCTCGTGGTGGTTTTAGGTCGATCTTATCATAAGGTTTTTGTGTGCAACTGATCTAAAACTCATTTTAATGTAAATATGTGCAGTTTTAGGAGCATCCAGGGAGCGGCGGGTCTGTATCTTTTATTTCACAAAGTTATGAAACTTTGAAAATCCAAAACAGCCATAATGACCATCAGGCCCCATGACCAAGATGGGGAAAACACCAACGTGTATTCACCTACAGGGGGCGCCACAACAAACTCATTAAAATGTTTGTGTAACATTTATTTAATATGAATTTAATATGATATAACATCACATGGTTGTTTAAGTTGTATGTTATTAGTTGGGCGGTGCTCAGTGTGGGGGGCTGATGGCAGCAGTGATGCGGTGGTAAATAAAAATATAAACTTTGATCTTCAGCAAGTCACCATCATTCAGCAGCCAGCCACCAAGCAGGGGCAGCATTTAAGAAAGGCATGAATTTATGACTCTGTCTCAGAACCCACGTGTCTGAGCTACGTCGGCCTGGCTGACTAGGGTGTTGGTTTTTATGTAATGCAGATCCATGTCAGCCTGAAACAGGAGGGTGAGCTGTGTAGAGCTGTGTTTGCCCTCCACTAGTATACTGCTGGATTATATGCCTTATACACACACACAGACACACATACACACACACACACACTTTATTTGTTGTTCTGCCAATCTATACATGACAGAAAAATGTACACATACCTGCACCCAAACACACTCACAATATAGACCTAACATTTACATTATGCAAGTAAACACATCTTTCCATCTCTCTGGCTCTGTCTCTCTCTCTGCCTCTCTCTCTGTGTCTGTCTCTCTCTCTGTCAAATTCAAATAGCTTTATTGGCATGAACAAAAAATATGTTGTTGCCGAAGCAGTTTGCAGAAGATTCAAACATTACATCACATGTTAAATACACATTAAATTCACATTACATCACTTATTAAATACATACAGGAACTTTTCCACAATATTCTAATTGTTTGAGATGCACCTGTCAGTGTCATCACATAAGCAGGTTCCATATTTTTGCCTACTGAAGCAGTCAGATTTTTTTTTATTTTGCCATACAGAACAATGAATGTTGTACAGTTTGATACAGCGACTTAATAGCATATAATTTGGGGGATCTTATAGTGGTTGTGAGTCCCACAGGCTGTGGCAGCAGATACGTATTTAGCTGCCAGAGGAGCTGTTGTTCCTTCACCCAGGAGACCTGCCAGGTTCTGCTCTGGGGTAACAGTAGGAAGTGTGGTGTTTTCTGGGCTATTTCCCCGAAGTGGAAGTGTCTTACTGAAGAGAACTTCTCACAGTGGAGGAGGAGGTGCATCTCTGTTTCTACCTCCCCTGTCCAGCTGTGGCCACACATACGCTCCTCTCTGGGTAGCCATGTTTGTCTGTGTCTTCCTGTTTCTATAGCTAACTGGTGGTCACTGAGCCTGTATGTGGTCAGGATCTGTCTCTGCTTCATATCTCTGACAGAGTGGAGATACTCGGCAGTCTATATTCTCTGTTTAGGGTCAAATAACAGTTTAGTCTACTGTCTCTCTGTCTGTCTGTCTCTGTCTGTCTGTCTCTGTCTGTCTGTCTCTAGTCTCTGGCTCTGTCTAAGCAGCTGATCAGGGCTGCAGAGAGGGAGCGTCTACATGCGGTGAATGATGCGGAGGTGGAGAGGCTGGTGGAGCGCTGGCTGTCAGACGAGTGCATGAACGCCGTCATGAGCTTCTTCCAGGCCAAGTCCAAACTGTGAGGGGCGACAGAGAACGACCAGTAAACACACACACACACACATTTAAATTAACTGCACAGACTTGTTCATCCAAGCTGTCCAGGTTTGGGAGAGGACACAAACGGGTTTTCAGATGCCAGCCGCTGCCCTGCATGAGAAGTCACATGGTCCAGATGACGGTCCAGTGATGGAGGGAGGATGCTGGTCAGTCCAGACAGGCAGCGGATGTTTTTTTCTTCTTTATATTAAGTTAATGCTAATCTAACACACCTTCCTCTATCACAACGGCCTCTCCTCCCAGAAGTGACAGCTCTCAGGTGACGTCATGGTCCACACGTGTCGTCTCCTGAGCGTCCAAATGAGATTCAGTCGAGAGAAAAGTGACGGTACTTTTAAACGTCGCGTTAAACAAACGACAACACTTTTAACAAATAGTAGATATAATTTAGCTCCTTGCTTGACCGAATCGTAGGACGTGTGTGGACTTTGACTAGATTCTGTATTTCAGAAATAATGAAAAATTAACATTTTTTAAATCTGAGTCACATTTTGTTTTTGTTTTTTTTTCCTTTTTTGTCTCAATCCTACAAAATTCGTTTAAAAACAACACACCAACACAAGTAAATCATTATTCACTATGAAAGAAAAGTCAAGCTGCTGAAAGAAAAAGCAGACGGTAACGTTTAACAGATAGAAATGTGAGCCGCTGAGGGGACGATGCCCGCTTGCGTCTCCTCCCCAGGCTGACCGGACTTTATGTGACGATGCTTTGTGTGTTGGTGTGTGTGGGTCTGTTGTTTTACATTTGTGCCTTATGGATTCAAGGTCCTTCATAAACCACCATGTGTGTTGTTGTGAAGGTGCACAGCGTCTGTTTGTACTCAATTAACAGTCACTTTTCTGACAAGTACTTAAATAAACGATGTGAATGCGGATCAGATCTCCATGTTGTCTTTTGTCTGTAATGCAACAGCTCTGCTACACAGTTTGACTCGTCTGCAGGTCAGTCTCTCCCGTCCATCACATGACCATAAGGTAATACAGCCATCAATCACAACCGTGATAAACTGAGGTGTTGAAGAAAACATGGCGGTCTGTGTGTTGAGTTTTTGACCCCTGACCCCAATGTCACCCCTCTGTACACACACACACACACACACACACACACACACACACACACACAAACTAGGCAGTCTATGCTAACTGCTAGCCCATGCAGACTGGCAGTCACCCTGGCGTTCGCTCTCTTGGACAGTGAAATATTTTTTATATGTTTGGATATATGTGTTCTTGTAGTGTGGATATATGTGTTCTTGTAGTGTGGATATATGTGTTCTTGTAGTGTGGATATATGTGTTCTTGTAGTGTGGATATATGTGTTCTTGTAGTTTTTTGTTGTTTGGATATATGTGTTCTTGTAGTGTGGATATATGTATTCTTGTAGTGTGGATATATGTATTCTTGTAGTGTGGATATATGTGTTCTTGTAGTGTGGATATATGTGTTCTTGTAGTGTGGATATATGTATTCTTGTAGTGTGGATATATGTGTTCTTGTAGTGTGGATATATGTATTCTTGTAGTGTGGATATATGTGTTCTTGTAGTGTGGATATATGTGTTCTTGTAGTGTGGATATATGTATTCTTGTAGTGTGGATATATGTATTCTTGTAGTGTGGATATATGTGTTCTTGTAGTGTGGATATATGTGTTCTTGTAGTGTGGATATATGTGTGTTCTTGTAGTGTGGATATATGTGTGTTCTTGTAGTGTGGATATATGTATTCTTGTAGTGTGGATATATGTATTCTTGTAGTGTGGATATATGTATTCTTGTAGTGTGGATATATGTATTCTTGTAGTGTGGATATATGTATTCTTGTAGTGTGGATATATGTATTCTTGTAGTGTGGATATATGTGTTCTTGTAGTGTGGATATATGTGTGTTCTTGTAGTGTGGATATATGTATTCTTGTAGTGTGGATATATGTATTCTTGTAGTGTGGATATATGTATTCTTGTAGTGTGGATATATGTATTCTTGTAGTGTGGATATATGTGTGTTCTTGTAGTGTGGATATATGTGTGTTCTTGTAGTTTGGATATATGTGTTCTTGTAGTTTTTTGTAGTGTGGATATGTGTGCTCTTGTAGTTTTTTGTAGTGTGGATATATGTGTTCTTGTAGTGTGGATATATGTGTTCTTGTAGTGTGGATATATGTGTTCTTGTAGTGTGGATATATGTGTTCTTGTAGTGTGGATATATGTGTTCTTGTAGTGTGGATATTTGTGTTCTTGTAGTGTGGATATTTGTGTTCTTGTAGTTTGGATTGCACTGCGGGGGGAAACGATATTTCGTTTTCATTTCATGTGCACAGGTGCATGGAATGAAAAGAATCAGGGATTAGGAACACTTTGTCGTTTCATTTCATGTATGGAAGTACTTGAAGTGAAACGAAATATCGTTTGCCCCAGCCCACAGCAGTGCAACACAAAGACAAACATACAGCTAAACTACAAGAACACATATATCCAAACTACCAAAAAAACAACACAACTGCGGCTCGTCCGTTTCCATCTCTTCCTGTCTTCTGCATCTTCCTCTGTCACACCAGCCACCTGCATGTCCTCCCTCACCACATCCATAAACCTCCTCTTTGGCCTTCCTCTTCTCCTCTCCCCTGGCACACACATACCAAACTAAAAAATAAATAAATAAATAAAAAATCACTGTCCATGGGAGCAACACCAGCCAGGGTGACTGTGGGAACTGCCGGTCTGCATGGGCTAGCAGTTAGCTTAGCCTGCCCCGCTTCCGCGCCCTGCCAGACCGCCCTCGGTGCCTCCTCCGGTCAGGGCCGTGGTCCTTGGGCTCAGGGGATGAGCAGACCAGGCTCCCCCGGCCGAGCCAACGCCAGCTCTCCCAGCGACCCGCCCTCCACACACGGCCTGATAATGGGCGCTGGTGGTTTCAGCTGAGGCCTCCTGGTGTTATGTCTTGGTAGTGAAGCCCTGTGTCACCTGGGGAAAGCTGCAGGGGAACAGCTCCGTCAGGCTCATAGTAGCGGTGACAAGGCGAATGCCATAAAGTGTCTTTGGGCTGGATGATGTGTCTGCCTGCAGGCTCACATGTGAGCCACTAGATGGCACCATACACTGGTAGAAATGTCTCAGGTGTCTAGTTCACGTTTCACACGGGGATATTTTCAGTTTTTCCTCCTTTCTGTCTGAAACCTGAAGTTAATGGAGAGCAACGCCAGCATAGCTGAAGCCAAACACGACCAGTCGTGTGTTTTGGAAGCTCGGTATGAAAGATGTGCTGGACGGACGGTGACGTGCTTTATTATCCTTGAGTAGATGTTGTGTGATCAGTAGATGTCATGACAACTAGGGAATATGGCTAGGTGGTATCAGGGCATGACTTGTCTTCCTCTCGCAGCCCTCAGTAAACCAGGCAGCGTCACAGTAAACGGGTTTCTACTGAAAAGGTCAGATGTGTGTCCGCTGACTTCCAGTTTGAGTTTTTCTGGTGTTTGGATTTGTTGTTATTCACAAATCTGAAGACGTGCAGGATTAAAGTAGGAATACCCACAACTCCTTGAAGGCGACCTGTGCATCTAAAACCACTTTCAATCTAACAAACCACGATACCCGCCCCCCGGTCTCAGTATTTAGCCCAGGCTGACGAGTCACAGCAGATTGTCCAGTTCTGACTAGTCCTAACAGACTGCGGGACTCCTGGAGGGGAATCGGATGAAAGCAGGTTTTCAGGCTGTTATTTCTGCCAACATCGTCACATAATGTTTATTCTTTTTTTTATTTATTTTTTTTACATCAGGGAGAAAGAAATTTGTTCGTCATAATCACAAAAGAACAATTGGAAATTCAAGCTCCGATGATTTGGGAGTTTGACATGAAACGTTTGCAAGGAGGCGGCATTCACAAGTACACCCGGCTGCATTGTACAGGTTACAGTGAATGTGTTCTCTGCATGTAACCATCCCTATAGGAGCAGTGGGCAGCTGCAGCACCCGGGGACCAACTCCAGTTCTTCTTTCCATTGCCTTGCTCAGGGGCACAGACAGGAGTGTGAACCCTAACACGCATGTCTTTTTGATGGTGGGAGGAAACTTGAGCACCCGGAGGAAACCCACGCAGACACGAGGAGAACATGCAAACTCCACACAGAAAGGACCTGGGACGACCCCGGGACCTTCTGGCTGTGTGCCAACAGTGCTGACCACTGGGCCACCGTGCCACCTTTTGTATGCAGATAGACAGACAGAAAAATAGATGCATAGATGTAGACAGATATTCGTATTCATTCATTTTAAACCCAAACGGCTGTGTGAAGAAACTGGTCTCCAGAAAGACGGGAAATTAGCAGGCGATGGCTAATGTTCCTTGAAACAGGAAGTAGATTGCATTCTTTTGAAACTCAAACTTTTTAATTTGCATTGGAAAACATGACATTAATCTCCTGAACATACCCAGAATGCCAACAGACCTCTTGTCTTCTTTATCTGCAGTGCTGGTGAGTCCTGAGGCGTCGTCACCACAGATGACCTTTATCGAAGGCCACGCGGCGGGAACATCCCACACAGGTTCCGGTTAACCTGGCAACACAAACACAAGATGGAGATCTGCGGTGAGGGAGGACCGATTTGAATGTGACACGCTGTAGTTATGTTAACATTTACCTGGCTGATAGCAGACCGACTGATAAACCCTCACATCCACCGTGTCCACCAGAGAAAACACTCGGGCAGGCCCGGTTCTACGGGGGTGCAAAAGGGGGCATTGCACCCTCACATCAATATTTTGCACCCTCAGTTGAATATTATAATAAAACTTTTAAAAGCTCTGCAAATGTTCGGCAGGCTATACTGAGCTCATATCCCACGCAGCAGGCGGAGTTGCGTGAAGGCACTGGTGTGGTGTGGTGTGGTGTTTATTTCCATATGCCTGTCGTCCCACCCAGGACCCTCAACAACAGACTTCCAGTCCAACCCTTGTGACTCCTTGTGCTGTGTGTACACACTGTACATTAGACTTACTCACAGATCTAGCCTCTTTTCCTCTTAAAGCGCACCAGATTGATGCATTTAACTGTTAAAATTGACAACATTTTCTTCCGGGGGAGCGTGCTCCCGACCCCCCCCCCCCATTACTGCACCCCCACTCAGTTCAGATGCACCCTTAGTGATGTTACTCTGGAACCGGGCCTGCACTCAGGGGAGGAACGGAAGAAAGCCATGCTAGGATGTGTGTATGTGTAGTATACCTGTCAGTAAACTGAGGACATCAGATTGTGTTGTTTCGTCACACCACACGGCGGGAAGAGTGATTAGAATTAAAATCCAGCAGTAACGCAAGAAACCTTTTCACAAACCCTCATTTTACACCCGCCGCTGTATAGAAGGATATTATCTGAAAAGTATTGAAGCGAATTCAGGGGGCAGCCGGGAAGCGCCGCCAACCAGTCAGCTAAAGGCCCGACCCGTTAGCCAAGGGCTAGCGAGTCTAGTCATACTGATCATTACACTACCCCCCTCCTCCTTCGCCACTTCAGCATACCACCTCCCTCACGCCTCCGATGGCCTCACGGTCTCCCCAGCCCACTTCTGACTTCAATGCAACGAATTCAGAGGGCAGCCGGGAACCGCCGCAGCCGGGACGCGAACCCGGGTCTGCTGCATCACGGGCAACTGCACACGTCCCAGCTGCGGCGGTTCCCAGCTGCCCCCCCCCCCCCAATTCGCTACCGTATATTTGGACAGAATTACACCGTTACTGTCTTGTCGTACCAGACCAACTAAAGACTGAAAAGTAAATGTTCCGGTTTATTGTCTGCCGGTGGAGGGATGAGTCAGAACTGGCTGCCTTCTGCTCGTCTGTGTTTACCGTGTGGGTTTATGAAGGTGGTCGTCGGGTCTTACGTGACCGGGATGTACGGGTGTGTTTTGTCGAGCCAGATGAGAGATGAGGTCCCTCTGTGACTCCTGAAGCACAGAACTCTTGAGAAACTGCGGCCCCCCTTGGCCTTCAGGAGGGTATGTGAAGCTCCTGTTGGCCAGATGAAACACCCTGACGGGCTGAATCCTTTACATCTCACCCAAACTGAGTGATGAGCTTTAGGTTATGGAGGACTCTGCAGCTCGGCCTTCGGCGGAGTGATTTCTGACACTCCCTCGTCCTCGTGTGTTTCGCTCCGCCTTTGAAGGCTGAGTAGAAACAGTGGACGGTGTCCCCGTGGGACCGCCCGACTTCCGCGTCCGCCGTCAGAGATGTTCCATTGTTGTATTTTAACGGTGTCGCGCCGACCTTTCGGGGGGGGCAAGGTCACGCCTGCGGAGGCGTTGGCTGCACTCGAAGGCCCTTCAGACGAATTTATGAGGCCCTCTCTGCTCCGTGGGAGACGTGTTGGACCGTCCCGCCATAAATTAGACCTTAACCCACATGTGGACCGTGCTTTATGGCAAAACATATATGTCAATATCATAAAACACACATTGCAGATATCACATGGCGGTACAGTTGCATGCATAGCAAGAGATTGTGTTGCAGATGTCACACATAATCATGTTGTGTCGTTGCCATCAGGTGGCAATGGAAAATGTGGGTCTGTTTTACTCCAATCGTTACAAGCCCTGCAGATGTGAACAAACCTTTTACAGCGTCAGAAAACATCACAAGCTCAGATTTAGTCGTTGTTTACTGTTGGTCCTTGTCTGAAGAGACCTGTCAATCAGTCTGGGAGTGACAGCGGCTCCCTGTCCCGTGCTTTGTGGCTTGGTGGTGCCGCGACCCTTTGGTTTGCATTGGGATTAAGGGCTGCAGCTTTCATTCTTAAACGACACCGATTCCACGACTGACGTCTTACCCTGACTGCGCTTTCATGACACGCTGCTTGGACCGTAACAGCGGGGCCGGCCCCACACGGTGGGCGGTGGACTTTCCCCACTGGCTGTTGCTCTTTCGAGATGAATCGGTGCCAAGTTTTCTATGGCGTCATCAGGTGTTCACAGGATCGATGTCAAAACAGCCGCTTTTTAAACGTAGTTGTGCAAAAACAGCCATTTAATAAACAATGAAATCAGCGTCCAGCCACATACCAGGTTTTAACCTAGTCTGGTTTTCATTTCATTCTGATCTTATTTTATTTTCTACCTTTGTTTTTTTGCTGCTGATTGAAGAGATGAAGTCAGAGCATTTCATTGCCACCATCTCTTGTGCAGTTTCTTTTTAGTTTTTCATCATGACCTCTGACCTTCTACTTTCAAGTTTATTCATGAAATGAATAACGGTAGCGAACAGTAGCACGGTCGCCTCACAGCAAGGAGGTCCTGGGTTCGAGCCCCGGGGTAGTCCTACCTTGGGGGTGGTCCCGGGTCGTCCTCTGTGTGGAGTTTGCATGTTCTCCCCGTGTCTGTGTGGGTTTCCCCCGGTGCTCCGGTTTCCTCCCACAGTCCAAAGACCTGTAGGTCAGGTGACTCGGCCGTACTAACTTGTCCCTAGGAATGTGTGTGTGTGTGTGTGTGTGTGTGTGTGTGTGTGTGGGCCCTGTGGTGGCCTGGCGGCCTGTCCAGGGTGTCTCCCCCCCTGCCGCCCAATGACTGCCGGGATAGGCTCCAGCATCCCCGCCGCCCCGAGAGCAGGATAAGCGGTTCGGCTAATGGATGGATATTACTCAATAACATGGAGAGGTAGGTATCAGAGGAGTTGTGTTGAATTGGTTGAAGAGCTGTTTAGGAAACGGGCAACAATTTGTACAAATACGTGACTATAAATCAACATTGATGGACATTACTTGTGGATTCCCACGGGGGTCGATATCAGACCGGCAATTGTTTATGTTGTACATGCATGACATGTGTAAGTTATCAAGGACACAGGAATTTATTTTATTTGTGAACAAAACTAATATTTATTTTTTGTGTCCCAGGGAGAATTTGCAGCAGGTTTTGAAGGTAGTCACGTCTGAAATTAATAAATCAAAATGGTGGTTTGACAAAAACAAATGATTAAACTAAGCTTAAAGCTATTTGGAAATTTAAAATAAACACTCATGTGCAAGTGGTGAAACACAATGAAAGAGTCTCTGAAAATAAATGTCCGGCTGTGATATTAGACCACAAAATCTGCTGGAAACCTCATATAATATATAATATATATATATGTGTGTGTGAGTGTACTGGCCTCACGGAACGCCTTATTCCATTACCCGGCAAGATAAACACCTCCACATAACGTCTCTCGCACACCGGGGCTGAAGCTGAGAGCTTTATTATGCAAATGGTGTGAAACTGAAATACAAATACATGTACCAGTAAGTACAAGGGCATATGCATAGCCAGGTGGTGAATCCCATGTACCCTGTGTAAATATACTCAGTATAAATAAGAGACTAGATTTTATTTTGGTTTAACTATGTACAAGGGAAGAGGTATTGACAGTTATTGTTATGTTAAAATATGACTCATATGTACAAACCATTTTAAAAAATAAGATTGTACCTTAGGGAACAACAAAGATCATGAAAAGGGTTAACTCTTAGCTGTTACAATCTGGTGCCACTAGAGGGCGAGATTGGCGAATTTCTTCTTGTGCTCAGGGGATTCTGGTCCTTTTTCCGGTTGAGGAAGCTGAGAGATGCAGGCGAAATGCATCCTGAGTCCATCTGATGAAATCCATGGGTAAATACGCCGTAATGATGCATCTCTTGATCTAATATTATAGGGTTAGTTAGTTACAGGGTGGCGGGGGCCGGGGTCAGCTCAGGGCACACCAGGGTGACGGTGAATCCTGTGTCCACCAAGGCAGGCACCGGTTCCCCTCCACCAGCAACTGACAGGCACTTGACGGCGGGGTCAGAGACCACGGGCTGGCTTCTTGAGTGTAGTTGTTCCTTGCTGGCGACATGGGGGAGACTGTAGTTCCCGGGGCTTCTTCTTCCTCCCCGCCATGCTCTTCAGGGGGAGGAGAAGGTCTGGAGGCCCATGGAGCTGGGCCTGGGTGCAGGGCGGTTGGATGCCTGTCACTGTTACACTCAAAACATTTGGTTGTTGTCTCACAGCATCGAGCTCCATGTTTACTTGATGCACAGCTTTTAAAGCAGACATTGTGCTCCTTTAATATTCTGTTCCTTCCCTCGATAGGCTTTTCTCTGAAACCCCAGCACTTCTGTAGGGGTGTGGTTTGTGATGCACGGGGCATTGCTTGTCTGGGCCTTCAGCAGAGGGTGTGGAGTTGGAGGACGAGGACACGTCTGTTTGATGCACAGAGACTGTTCTGCGGCCATTGCTGTGACTCTCAGTAAACTGGTTTGGTTTGCAGATTAGACGGGTAGAGTAGAGTAAAGCTTGGGTCATTATGTGCCTTTGCTTGCTTGCGCACAAACTGTGAAAAGAAGTGAGATGGTAGGAAGGCTACTCTATGTTCTTGTTTATACCGTGACCTTCCATCAACCACTTGTCCTGGAGCCCATATGGCAGCTTCTCCACTAGCGGGTTAACACCCCTTGCTGTGTCAAGATAAGAGAGACCTGGCAGGTATCCTTCTTGCTTTGCAAACTCAATCTGAGACAACAAGTCAGACAGCTCTCTGAGCTTGTGGTGTTCTTGAGGCGGTATTTTGGGGATTTTTTCAAGCTTTGTGAAAAGAGCGCCCTCTATGGCCTCTGGTGACCCGTACATCTCCTCTAACCTGTCCCAGATGAGACATAATCCCGCAGATGGATTCCTCGTGTTCACTGACTTAATGCGGCGTGCGTGTTCAACAGACTCTGCTCCTAGCCACTTAATAAGTCCATTTCTTCACCTGCTTTAAGATCTAGGCCCTCGAAGGTGTTAATGAATGATGCATTCCAGGCTTGTCATCAAACCCGGTAAGTCCAGATGAAACTAGCTGGCTCTGTGCAAGACATTTTGCCAGGTCAGATGTGACTGTGTCATTTGAGTGGTGTGGCGCTCTGGGTGTGTAAGTGTTGTGGCCATTAGACTAGGGTGTGTAGACAGGGAGGCCCCTAGCATAATGCGGCTGGCTGTTCAGGGGTTGGAGGTGACTCTGTTCTGCAAACCTGTTGTTGGCATGCATGTTACTATCTGCAAGACGGCTATTTGGCTGATGGCAGTCTGGGGCTGGGAATTTATCTTCATATTCTGATACATTGGGCTAACATTGTGTGGTGTTTTCTCGTCTCTTGACCTGGTCTCTTTGAGTGTCTGCTGCCACTGAGGTGACTGTGCCTGGTCACGTATTCTTCAGTGCGCTGGCGTGCACTTTGCACAGGTTGTGGCAGTGCTCTGTGCTCATCTATAGCCTCCAAGTCTGCAGCCGCAGCCTCCATTACTGCTGCTTCGGCAAGGCAGCCTCTGCCTTGCTCTCTCTTTCTAGAGCACCGAGTGTTGCCTCTAGACGGGCTGTTTATGTTTGTATTAGTATCTCTCTCTCTCTCTGAAAAGGCAGCTCTAGCCTGGGCAGCTTCAGCTCTAGCACACGCTGCGGCGGCTGCCAGAGTAACGCCTGGTGTGGTAGAAGATTTACTTGAGGATTTGCTTGAAGATTTGCTTGAAATTGAAGATTGAAGATCGGGCTGCTACACTTGTCCTATCCATGTTTGATGCGGATGTGTTGTACCTCAATCCTTCCTTGTGACGTTGCAGTTGTCGTGTTGGTCTGGGCACCGTGCGTGACAATGCGGTCTGGTCATCAGCAGCTCTTTGCCGGTCTCTCTCGTCACTGTACTGGCCTCGCAGAATGCCTTGTTTCATCATCCAGCAAGATAAACACCTCCACATAACGTCTCTCGTACACCGGGGGTGAAGTTGAGAGCTTTATTATGCACATGGTGTGAAACTGAAATACAAATACATGTACCAGTGAGTACAAGGGAATATGAATCTCACAAATACGTTACGGAACAAATGTAGCATGTAGCTAGGCAACGGAGTTGTAGCTAGGCTAGCAGGTAGCATATATGGTAAGTTGAACTACAAGGTAAACTGTTAGGCACAGAATCAACAGAGAAGCACCGTCTCATATAGCTTCATTCATTTCACACGTAAATGTACTTTAACTTAGATCAACATTCATTCATGTTTTGATTCTACTTTTACTTGCACAGAATAGCTTCAAAAAGTACTGAGAAGGAACTGATCTCTTAGTCAGGTGTTCTTGTCAAGCGTCAGACGGTGTCAAAATAAAAGTCTCTGGATAGACAATTAAACTCGAACTGGCAGGGCCAGAACAGTGAGCAAGAAGCGTTGCAGTTCTGGGGAAAACAAGGCACATCCTGAGTCATAAAGCGTTGTACACTCTGTGTTGTTGTGTTGTATTATTGTATCTAAAGCACTGTGTGGAGGTGTGGGGTAACACATACAAAAGCACCGTACAACCATCATAAATACTGCAAAAAATACTCATAAGGATAGTACGACACACTAACAGGCTGTTCTTACAAACACTTGCTGAAATTCATGGCTCTGGTGGAATTGAAGACCGCACAAATAATGCACAAGGCAAGAAATAATTTACTTCCTGGCAATATTCAGAAAGTGTTCCTAGCCAGAGACGGGGGGATATACCTTAAGAGGAAAACTGAATTTGAAAAAATGTTGTGATGGTACCAATCTTTAAAGTGTGTGTTTTCCAATCTGTGGGGTGACTGGAATGGTCTGGATGTAGAGCTCCAGCGGAGTAAACGTATTAAACCGTTTCAAAGGGTGTGCAAAGAAATACTTGTTGGACAGTACAGGGACGAGGGAGGGGCCTTGTTTGTCTCGAGAAGGTGACGCTCGCTGATGATGAGGCTGTTGTTATCGGTGTTGTGATCGGTGTTGTTATTTTTGTTATTATTGTTTCCGGGTTTCTTTCTGGGAGTGTTGGACATGGCTGATGGGCGCGTTGATTGTGTATGCATAATGGGGATGAACAATGAGGTAATTATTTAAGCTGTGTATGGTGGACACCGGGTGGGATAGCTGAGACAGTCATGATAAACACCAGAATGTTAATTGCACTCCCGAACTTGACCAACCACCTGACGCGCTTGATGGTACCTCAGATAGTCCCCTGACACTTAATGAGCCTGACAACCGTCAGGGTGGCCCTGGGTACTGATAAAGCCATAGCAGCTGAACAAGCAGACAAAATAGCCTCAACTGAAAACGACGGCCCTGACACACACAGTGAGAAACTATCAGACACTAAAAAATGGTTTGGTGATGTTGAGGGGACACGCACACCCCAAACTAGCAGGCAAGAGCAGACTAGTCCTGTCAGACGATCAGCCAGAAATAGGGAACCACCTAGCTGACTCCAGTATGTAAAACTTGGCACCCCCCCTCCCCCCCAGTGATAGCAGTAATGCAGGCCTTCTACCATGGGTTAACCACCACCTTGGCCGAGGTTATAGGTGAGAATAAGAGCCCTTCGTATTCCAGCTAGTAATTACTCAACAATTACCATGCAACGGGACGCGCATGAGTTGGGGGGTGGGTAGCCCAGGCCCAGGCCCAGGCCCAGGCCCAGGCCCAGGCCCAGGCCCAGGCCCAGGCCCAGGCCCAGGCCCAGGCCCAGGCCCAGGCCTCATGACAATCAGCAAAATGAAAGTGGGCCGGATCCGGGCCGGTTGTATCACAGCATCTGGCGCGGAGCCCGAAAGCAAAACGGATCTGCCCCAGTGTCTTTTTGCAGAACGGGCCGATACCGGCGCGGATCCGGTTTAGAGAGGTGTGCCAGCTTTGGGCCGTAACTGGTCCAGATCCGTGCCATAGCTGTGAAAAGGAGTTCTTTCTCTTATTAGTAAACAGTCCACTGGAATGTGTTTCTGAAAACATGATGGGAGGAATGGGGACTTCAGGTGGAGACTCTTGACTCATGTTAGAGCCACAAGGCCTCCTGTAAAAATGATTGACCACTTCCGTGAGGAGGCCACGCTCTGGCTAGAGGCGGGGGGGGGGGCCAGGGGTGGATGTTCCTCCTGTGCGGCCCTGCCGGACTGGGGGCGGATCCGGCCCAGGGTCAGCTGCTGTAAGGGATTTTATTTCTTAAAAAAAAATTCTCCTCTGCCGTATTTCTTTTTAAGAAACCGATTTGTCTTGGAACAGATGTATAATAACAATTCGTGTAGTGGAGGTGTAGTTTTAAATTTTAAAAAGTTATCCGGTAAGCCTGACATTTTATTGTGAAAGGTATCTTTCTGTGATTGACACTGAATTGAGCCAATCGGGTGGCCTACTGTGGTGCGGGGTAGCCAATCAGCAGTCTCTCTACAAGCGGCCGACATCTTGTGGTCTTTTGGCGGGGTGAGCGAGCGGCTTGTTTAAACCGTTTGTTGGGCCCAAGTGTTTAAAGGACGCTGAGACTGGACGGTGCCGGACCAGCAGGATCGTCGTGGGATCGGGTCCGCTCGGCGGTGAGTGTCGTAAGGTTGTTGGACGCTTGGCGAAGTGAAAATTGTCCAAAAAACACGGAGCGAAAAAGGCGGCCGTTAGCCGCGAAGCTAATGACGTGAAATTCCCGTAGGCTGACGCTAGCTAGCTTAGCATGTGGCTATGGGACCACGTGGTTAGCCACTCCCAATTATTTGCCTGCGAACCATCATGGAAATGTGTTTTGATTGGTGCGTCCTGTGTTGTTATGCAGCCTCCGATGTTGGCAGAGTATAACGTGCATGTGTCTCTCATGTGCTGTGTAACTCTGAAGCCTTGAGGTTAGTTTGAAGTATTTGGAGTAATGTTACTCTGAAGTTCTGAAGTGTAGGTAACTTCTTACACTTAGCATGTTAACGTGTTATACTGAATTTGATTAGAAACTATGTTTTTCTTGTACAACAGAACCAGTTGAAAATGTGATTTGAATTAGATTGTATTGTTAATGTTTGGTGATAATTCACACTGAATTAGAAGTTACATATAATCTATATTGACAGTGTATGAATGTGACTCGAACTATGTGGATGTGATGTGACCGGTCTATTGGTCAGGTTTTGGTAACTACATGTTGGAGCAAGTTCCTATACTGCGACTGAGCTCCTTGTGAAACATAATTTCGTTCCCATGTAGTATGTAGTATGTATCTACTACTACTACTACTACTACTACTACTTCCAGCTGCTCCCGTTAGGGGGCGCCACAGTGGATCATCCGTTTCCATCTCTTCCTGTCCTCTGCAGCTTCCTCTGTCACACCAGCCACCTGCACGTCCTCCCTCACCACATCCATAAACCTCCTCTTTGGCCTTCCTCTTCTCCTCTTCCCTGGCAGCTCCATATTCAGCATTCAGTTCCCTTGTATGTATGAGACGTGCATATAAGGCAATGACAAATAAAAACAGTCTAATTCTATAAGCAGAGAAAAGAGGTAGGACCAGACAAGTGATTGACTTCTTCCTACTCCTTTTCAGGCATGAAATATTGATTTTGTTATTAATATTTTATTGTATATGTTACTGTTCATTTTATCTATTCTTTTGTTTGCTCTCTTTTACAATAAGGAGCAAAATAATCCAGTTAGTCAAGTAAATTCCCTATGAGACAGTACAAGCCTGTATATATATATATATATATATATATATATATATATATATATATACACACACACACACACACACATACATACATACATACATACATACATACATACATACATACATACATACATACATACATATGTCTAAAGTAAAGTAACAATGAGAATAGAAATAAACACCTTGACACATCAGGTGATGCTGGTATAATCCACATTTCTCTGTAACGTGACATGAAGATGGTTTTTAAATAGTGATTTGTCATCTGTCTGTCTGGAGATTAGCGGTGAAGGTGTGAAATCTGTTTTCATGGCGTGCTGTGGTAGCAGGATATCATCCACCACTGTAAAATTCAACCAGACGAAATCCGGGCGTCCCGGAGCAGGGCACTAAACACCTCCCATGTCAGACAAAATCGTCAATTAAAGTTATTGTAAGGTTCATTATGGATTATTTAAGAAGGTCCTAGCCTTCTATTTAGTATTTGCATGTTCGTCCTGCTCTCTGCCCATGATTTAAATTCCATCCAATTAAACCAATTAAAAGTAAATGTATTTTTTAATATTTCATGTTTAATTTGCAAACATATGGGGCAGAAAAAATTAGGTCTTGCTTGGTATCAACACACATCAGAGACAGGTACACAGGTACAGTTCATTACACGGGGATTTCAGCATTGATGCATAATGTAAGAGAGAGAAAGAAAAAAAACCTAATAACTATCAGTTTCCTGTCAGTAACAATCCCATTCCCTCCAGTTTTTTCCCCCTTTGTCTTTCTGTAGATGTAGTGTGTAATTCGTCTTTTCCATGGAGCGCATATAATTGACAGTTCCTGTAAAAAGGCCCACAGAAGGGGGATTTCTCAGAATCTGGCATTTGGTGACAGGTTTTTACATGCAATCAAGAGAATCGTCAGGAGGCAGACATCATATTTACACAGCCTTCAAGAGATACAGAGAGCTACAGAGAGAAAAATGACACATCGATGGTAAGGCCCAGGATCCTAGACACAAAACTTCCCACATTTTCCCAGAAAGGTTGACTATGCTGACACAACCAAAAGATGTGGGCATGGTCCACTTGCATTGATCCACATAACTTGGATATCTGGTTTGGTGTTATAAAGAACCTCATCAAGCTCTTCCAACAAAAATCCTTCCAGTTCGATGCGTTGGTGGTGAAACTCTGGGTTTCTCAGACATGTAAGCACTCCCCTTCAGGTATGTCCATCCTCACCTCTTCTCCTCAACACTGTCTTACACAGTCCATTGAGTTTTTGTTCATTGAGGTGATAGCATTATATAGTTATCTATAACCCCTTTTTTACTTTCACCCTTATAAGCATCTATGAACATCTGCATAATTTTTGAGAAAATTTCAGGGTTGGGGCCTCTGATCTACTTCAGAAAAAAATGGCAGACCTATAAATACCCATTGGTTCTGGAAGCTATCAAGTTCCCCGGTTGATATGATTCTACAGAGATCAGTAATGCCATGTTGGCTCCATTGTATCTGTAATCTTACAATGCTGGGGTGAAATGTAGATTGTACGGTGGGCAATTTAGTACTTTTACCTCTCTATTAAGCTGGAATCATTTAACCACCTCTAGCCACATCTTTATAGAAAGACCAACACATTGATTCTGTAACTGAAATATTTCTTTTACCCTGTCAAGACAACCCAGAACCGACTTGTATTAGTGTATCCACCAAGGAAAATTCTATATCTTTCCATTTAGCTTCATAGATTGAATTACACCGAAGTACTGGTGAGCCTAACTGAGCAGATAAATAATAATCCCTCAAGCACGGTAGTGCCATACCTCCCTCCTCTCTTGCAGCTGTAGGGTTGAGTATTTTACTTGAGGTCTCTTTTTGTTCCATATAAATCTGTTTTTATCCCATTCTCTAAACTGTTTAAAGGGGACCTCTACTGGCCGAGCTGTGAATAGATACAGTAATTTGGGAAAGCTATTCATATTGATTGATCTTACTCCCCTGCCTATATCAAGGCCCACCTGTCCATGTAATTGTGTTTTTTGTTACTCTGAGTATAATTTATAGCATAAAGAAAGTTAAATTTATACTTATTTGCCGGTTCTTGGGCAGGGGCATAGTTAAATGTCAAGACCTGTGTTTTGTGAATGTTAAGTGCATATCTAGAGTAACTCCCATACATCGTTAAGATATTCATCAGCGAAGGTACCCCTGAACCTGGGTTTTGTAGTGTCACCAATACATCATCTGCGTACAGGCAGACTTTGTGTTCTACTCCCCCTATAGTTATTATACCTTCCAAACCTCTTTGTTGTCTAATAGTTTGGGCCAGAGGTTCAATAAAGAGATTAAAGAGGGTTGGGCAAATGTAGCAGCCTTGTCTGTGTCCTCGTTGTAAAACTGTAGAATTAGAGATACTGCCATTCATTTTTTTTTTCTTTTTTAGCTTCTTATTTCTGGGTATTTTCTTCATTACAGGAACAAGGAAAAAACAAAAACAAATAAACAGAAAAAACCCCAAAAAACAGGAGGTCATGGGACGATCAAGAAGCCGCTGAAGTAGAATGTCTCATATACAGTATACTTAGAATAATTATGAGCTATCCTTCTCATTGGCCAAATAAATACACCATTTCCCCCACCGTTTTTCTCCCAGTTCTTTTTGGAGCTGAATAGAGTAAGTCATCAGTTCTGAAAGATGTAATTGTTTGACAATATTGATGAAAAGTCCAATAGTAGGACTATTTTTCTGAGCCAGTGTTTTGTAATGGCCTTTTTACTTGCCGTCAGCAAGATCTTCAAAAGATAGACATCCGTTTTATTTAGTCCATCAGGGACATGTCCAAGAAACAAAGATGAGAATATAGTCCTGATGCTAAAACCCAGGGTTTTTGAGATGATAACTGATACGTCCTTCCAAAAAGTCTGAATGGAGGGACACGACCAAAACACATGAGTATGATCAACCATAGTTTCTCCACATTCCCTCCAACAGCTCAGCTGAGGGCCGGTTTGTTTGGACTTCTGTTTAGGGCTGATAAAAAAAGCGAATCAGGTTTTTCCAGCAGAAGTCTCTCCAGGTCCAGGACTTGGTGGAGGATGATTGCATTTTCCAGGCATCCAACCCCATCTCCTCGGTTATTTCAGTGTCCAGCTCTTTTTTCCATCGTTGGTTCACATAGTCTGTGGAGTCCTTGTTCAGTGATGTGATGCCATAGTATAACTTACTTATAAGATGTTTCTTGCTTTCTGAGTTAGATGCATCAATAAATACATGAATAATAGCTGGGCTCTCTTTTGGATTAGAACCTTTTATCTTTTTAGAAAAGTAATCACGGAGCTGTAAATACCTATAAAAGTCCTGCCTCCCCAACTGGTATGTCTGACATAGATGAGCAAAACTGTCAAGCTCCCAGTTTTTAACAGTCTTGCATATAGAATTGATAACAAAATGCAGGGTCCGCGGTGGTGTAGCGGTCTAAGCATCGGCTTTGTGTCGGTGCAGTTGCCCACCGGGGCCCGGGGTTCGCGCCCCGGTCTCGTCAGATCCGGCTATGGCCGGACTCGATGAAGCAGCAGTAATTGGCAACGCTGTCTTGGGGAGGGGAGAGGAGTCGGCTTGTGTTCGTCATGTGAATGCGTCTCTGGGTGTGTCGGAAAAAGCGGTGGTTTGGCCTGGAGTTGCCTGGTCATGAAAGTGGCAAGGCGTCTCCTTCCGGACTGAAATAAATTTATTTAAAAAAAGAAAGAAAGTGATACCAAAATAGACCCATTGTTTATATCTGCCATCTAAAGATGCTGGTGTAAAGTCAGAATCATATGCCAGCCATCTGAGCAGGTTAGCTTCTCTCTCGAGTTGGAAACGTTTAACCACTTCCCCCCCATATTGTCAATGAAAAAAATCACCCATTGACTCGCTGTCTGTAATATTTCCCTTTGCCAACACAGCCAAGCAATGACTGTATTGGTGTATCAGTTGAGGATGACTCCATAGTCTTCCATCTGGCCACATAAGGTGGGTTACACCAGTATACAAGGGGTCTCAGCTGAGCTGATAAGTGGGAGGACCATGCCCCCCCTACCCTCCGGTAGTTGGAGAGTAGAGAATTTCACCCTTGGCCTCTTTTTGTCCCAAGTGAATGGTGAAATATGTTTATTCCATTCTCTAAATTGTTTCTGGGGGATTTCTACTGGAAGTGATTGAAAAAGATATTGTAATCTGGGAAGAATGTTCATAATAACTGATCTGCTGATTCTGCCATTAATTTTTATCCTAGCAGCCTGAGATGAATATGGTGTCTATGCATTGTATAAATCCTATACTGAACCCAAATCTATCCATTACTTGGTACAAGAAATTCCCTGCTGACAGTGTCAAGGATTGCAGGCCCCCCCCCCTTTATTGATATAATCAACAATATGGAGGGCTCTCCTTATATTAGCATGGGTTTGCCTGTTTCTTATAAACCCAGTTTGGTCTTCATCTACCAAGAGTGGCATCACCTTTTTATCACCTTTTCCCGTTTTCTTAGAATGGATGCATACAATTTATAAACTGTATTCAAGACACTTATTGACCTCTGTGATTTACAGTCCAATTTATCTTTACCCTCTTTTGGCATTACAAAAATAAAGACCTCCCACCAGGAAGGGTCCCTCCCATCATGGTGTGACTGAAACAGGTTTTAAGTAGTAGGAGCAATGATTCCCTCATCGACTTGCACCATTCTGTTGACTATCCATCAGTACCTGGCAGTTTACCGTCATTAAAGGCTGAAATGGCTGTATTTAATTCTTCACTTGAGGTTTCAGAGGTGAGTGTGTCATTATGCTCTTTGCTAAGAGAAGGGAGGTCTAATGAATTCAAGAACTGTGCAATGTTTTTGTTCACTGGCTTCCTCTGGTTGAGTGTATAGTGATTTTAATATTTTTCAAATGATATTTGGATTCCTTCCAGCTTGTTTGTTGTTTTATTTGTTATAGTGTGGGAGCGCAGGAACGAGGAGACGGAGAGGTCGAGTCGAGTCAATGCCGTTTACTCGCCACACAAAACGACACCGATACGGCACCACCTCTCCTGGCACCCAGCTAACCAACCGCTA
>JAJHIY020001026.1:852500-867500 GCA_022114975.2 Lampris megalopsis | reverse complement strand
AGAGGAGGAGAATAACAGAATAATAGTACTTCTACTGAGATGGTTTCTGTATTTATCCAGTCTTGTGTTGTGGCCACGCCCCTTTCACCGCCTTTCACGTAGAAAAGGTGAAAAATGAGAGGCAGAGGGCGAGAGACCTTGACACACACCTGAAGAGAGAGAGAGGGGTCCCGCCTTGGAGTTTCTGTTTTTTCTACCCTTAACTCTCTCTCTTTCTATTGTCTGTCTATGTCGATCACCCACAAGAAACGTCTCACCTGTTGCTTCGCTCCTGTGGGTGATCGACATAGACTCATCATTGAAACCTGTTCTCGCTCTCTCTCATGCTTGATTGACGTGAGTCTCCACCAATCAGAGCCTCAATCACCATGACGAGCCTTGTTTCCACCTGTGCTGCTTGATTACTGGCATGTCCCCTGTGGAGACACACCTGTCTGCATCATAGACTACTGTGTCCTGCTGACACGTGGTCTACTGTCCACTAATATGTCAGCACACGTGAAGGGACACGTGGGACATTCATAGTTTGATGTGCTGATTAAAAGTGATTGATATTTCTTATTGTCTTGAGATACTTTGGTCATATTGTTGAAGAAACACCCACACCAATAGAGCACCTTTAACCTGAACTGAGACATATATATATATATATATATAGATAGATAGATAGATAGATAGATAGATAGATAGATAGATAGATAGATAGACAGATAGATAGACAGATAGACAGATGGATAGACAGATAGACAGATCGATAGATAGATAGATAGATAGATAGATAGATAGATAGATAGATAGATAGATAGATAGATAGATAGATAGATAGATAGACAGACAGATAGATAGATAGATAGATAGATAGATAGATAAATATATATATATAGATAGATAGATAGATAGATAGATAGATAGATAGATAGATAGATAGATAGATAGATAGATATAAAGTTCAAAATAAGCAGTAATCAAGCAGCACAGGTGGAAACAAGGCTCGTCATGCTGATTGAGGCTCTGATTGGTGGAGACTCACGTCAATCAAGCATGAGAGAGAGCGAGAACAGGTTTCAATGATGAGTCTATGTCGATCACCCACAGGAGCGAAGCAACAGGTGAGACATTTCTTGTGGGTGATCGACATAGACAGAGAATAGAAAGAGAGAGAGTTAAGGGTAGAAAAAACAGAAACTCCAAGGCGGGACCCCTCTCTCTCTCTTCAGGTGTGTGTCAAGGTCTCTCGCCCTCTGCCTCTCATTTTTCACCTTTTCTACGTGAAAGGCAGTGAAAGGGGAGTGGCCACAACACAAGACTGGAAAAAAACTCAATATAAATACATAAATACTACCCATCCTCTCCATCTTTCTCTCTTAAAAAGACAAAGGTTTAAAAACTAAATAGATAAATAAAGGTACTGGGTTGATTTGGGTTTTCATCCAGCGTTTAGTTTCATCATGAAACATCTGAACAGGAAGCAGAAGAATCCCTGGTGATAATATGAGAGGGAGGGGATGAATAGTATTTATGTATTTATACTGAGACGGTTTATTTTCCAGTCTTGTGTTGTGGCCACGCCCCCTGTGTACCACACGGCAGCAGTACACAGTATGCTATGATGCAGACAGGTGTGTCTCCACAGGGGACATGCTGGTGTAGTGGTCAGCAGTAATGACTCCTCATCAGAAGGTCGTAGGTTCAATTCCACACTGTATGCTTCAGACATGACAGTAATCACGTCATAGTATTACCATATGAAGTACTCATAGAAATGTAATTTTATTTCTATAGCGGCATTCAGACAAGCAAACTGCATTGAAAGTGCTTTACTAATAAAACAAGGCAGATGACATCATCATATATGGAAATAGAACATAGAATAGAATACAGAATGAGAGAAGAAATCCAATAAAAGATTAAGTAAATTAATACAACACCAACAAATCAATGAAACAAAGTAAGGCAGATAACTGAGCCCAGTCCTTAAATAAAGCAAGGCTCAACAGGTCCGCTTTAAGACGTGTTTTAAGTTTTGACTGGCGGTTCCTCATCCAGAACCTCTGGCAGACGACAGGACCGGAGACGCCACAGACTGTCTCCTCACAGCTCCTGGTCCCATCATTGGGATAACCAGAAGACCAGTACCGGCGCCGAGTAAACTACTGGGAACATATAAAGCATGTCGGACGTGTGCTGGGAGCCTCGGCCATGAAGAGATTCAAACAGGACTGAAAGAATCCTAAACTCCACTGCAGAGCAGAAGGTCTGTCCTGTGAGGTGGTTTAAAGCAGGGGAGATGTTTCTCCTGCCGCTCCCCATCAGCACAGCAGAGGTTTCTCCTGCCGATCCCCATCAGCACAGCAGAGGTTTCTCCTGCCGCTCCCCATCAGCACAGCAGAGGTTTCTCCTGCCGCTCCCCATCAGCACAGCAGAGGTTTCTCCTGCCGCTCCCCATCAGCACAGCAGAGGTTTCTCCTGCCGCTCCCCATCAGCACAGCAGAGGTTTCTCCTGCCGCTCCCCATCAGCAGATGTTTCTCCTGCCGCTCCCCATCAGCACAGCAGAGGTTTCTCCTGCCGCTCCCCATCAGCAGATGTTTCTCCTGCCGCTCCCCATCAGCAGATGTTTCTCCTGCTGATCCCCATCAGATGTTTCTCCTGCCGCTCCCCATCAGCAGATGTTTCTCCTGCCACTCTCCATCAGTAGGACACCTGCACTGCAACATAGTAATCATGCCATGATATTACTATATGTAGTAGTAGTACCTTCGTTACATAGTAATCATGTCATGGTAGTACTATATGAAGTAGTAGTAGTAGTAGTACGTTTGTTACATAATAATCATGTCATCATACTAATATACTACTACTACACTGCTACTACTATATGATACTACTATATGAAGTACATTTGTGCACCATTCAGACGTGGAAGAAGAGACAAGAGACTTGGATCCTGTGTAGGTGGTGAACAGGAGGATCACAGTACAAAGCAGATTTACACTGACACATGTAGTACATACTAACACATGTAGTACTGGAAAATGGTCAGTACACTGTGCTGAGATCAACAGATCCTGAAGTAAACCAATGTTGAGGTCAGATGAGGTGATACTTCTCTTGCATCAGCTTGTCATACTTTTAAAAGTCTGCAGAAACGTTGAGCCGATATAGAAACCAGGACATTCAAATAAATCCTCCACAGACCATCACACATTCAAATGTCAAGACTATAAAATCTCCCCATCCATCTTTCTTCTTATGACTCCTACTGGAGGCTCGTTTTTCTCATTTTCTGGTACATTTTCTGCATTGTGCGCTGTCATATTTTCTTTGTCTTTTTTATTCATTTCACTTTCCTTTTTATAAATATGAGTTATGCCTTTTGAATCAATTTACATTCATCATCTCATCTCATCTCATCTTCAGTCGCTTCCCTGGGGTCGGGTTGTGGTTGCAGCAAGCTAAGTAGGGCACTTCAGAGGTCCCTCTACCCAGCAACGCCTCCAGCTCATCCTGGGGGATCCCAAGGTGTTCCCAGGCCAGATTAGACATGTAGTCCCTCCAGCGAGTTCTGGGTCTGCCCCGGGGTCTCCTCCCAGTTGGCCGTGCCGGTAAACCTCCAAATCAAGCAAGGCACCCAGGAGGCATCCTAATCAGATGCCCAAACCAACTCAACTGGCTCTTTTCGATGCGAAAGAGAAGCGGCTCTACTCCGAGCTCCCTCTGGATGTGCGAGCTCCTCACCCTATCTCTAAGGCTGAGCCCAGACACCCTACGGAGGAAACTCATTTCAGCCACTTGTATCCTAATCTCACCCTTTCGGTCACTACCCAAAGCTCATGACCATAGGTGAGGGTTGGAACCAAGACTGACTGGTAAATGGAGAGCTTTGCCTCCCAGCTCAGCTCCCTCTTCACCACAACGGTCCGGTACAACATCCGCATTACTGCTGATGCTGCATCAATCCGCCTGTCAATCTCCCGCTCCATCATACCCTCACTCGTGAACAAGACCCCGAGATACTTGAACTCCTTCACTTGAGGCAAGAACTCATCCCCAACCTGGAGGGAGCAATCCACCATTTTCCGGTAGAGAACCATGGCCTCAGACTTGGAGGTGCTGACTCTCATCCCGGCCATTTCACACTCAGCTGCAAACCGCCCCAGCACGTGCTGGAGGTCGCGTTCTGATGAAGCCAACAAAACCACATCATCTGCGAAGAGCAGAGATGCAATTCTGAGGTTCCCAAAATGGACACACTCCTCACCTTGGCTGCACCTTGAGATCCTGTCCATGAATATCACAAACAGAATCGGAGACAAGGGACAACCTTGGTGGAGTCTGACACCCACCAAAAACATGTTTGACTTTGTGCCAAGAATGCGGACACAGCTCTCACTTTGGTTATACAAGGACCGGATGGCTTGTAGCAACTGCCCCGGTACCCCATACTCCCACAGTACCCCCCAGAGTGCCCCGCGGTACACGGTCGTAAGCCTTCTCCAAGTCCACAAAATACATGTAGACTGGCTGCTCAAACTCCCATGCCCCCCTCAGCACTTCCACAAGGGTAAAGAGTTGATCCGTTGTTCCACAGCCAGGACAGAATCCGCATTGTTCTTCCAGGATCTGAGGTTGGAGCCTCCTTTCGAGCACCCTAGAGTAGACTTTCCCAGGGAGTCTGAGCAGTGTGATGCCCCGGTAATTAGAGCACACCCTCCATTCGTTCCTATATAATCCTGCATTCAATTTAATTTCTTCCTTGCGAGGCCATTGAATATTTTTGTACTGTGGATCATTTTGGAAACACTATTCAAGAATAGATAGATCAATAGACATAGACAGACAGATAGATAGATAGATAGATCGACTGATAGATTGAGGACTATTGCAGGGCTCCTTTATTCAGAGGTTCTATAAAGAAAGGCTGAGTCTTGCAGGAGTCTGCCAACATGGCTGCTGCCGTTGTTTTCACCTTTGTTAAAACTACAAATGCCTCTTGTCAGTTGGACAGAGACAGTCTTATCTCTGGAAGTCATATTTCACCATAATGCACCAGTGTCTTCTAACTCCATGGGTTCAAATCCCACCTATAAATTTAGGAAGTATTTCATCTTCCACATTTCTTTTATTTTGTGGTTGGCACATGGTGACATCTGTCACATTTAAGTGAATTTTGAGGCAGTAAAAGTTTGCTTACACTTGTCAAAGTGTTGAGTAGCAGATGTGAACATATAACAGCTGCTCAGATGATAGAACGACTCTGTCAGATATTCTTGTGAAACAGCCGTTTCACCGGAGGAGGAACGCTTTGTTGAGATGGTCGTATCGGGAATAATTACTCTGTCAAATTCAAATCAAATGCGCCTCCAGTTAGCTTAAATATTTGCAGAAAAAGAGCTGTTTCTGGAAATCGTGTCAGGGGGCCTGCTCTCTCCATCCCCTCCTGCCCGTCAGAGCGTGTGGTCTGAACCCCACACAGCGAAACCTGAGACAGGTGAACAGGAAAATAAGACAAAAACACAAGAAAATGCCAAGTCAGTACTTTTCCTATCCCCTCATCCGCTTTTCAGTTCTTTTCATCCGTCATTCAAATGTCTCTTCCCTCCTTTTCTGTCTCACTCAATCTATTCATTCTCCCTTTTTCCAGGACCTGTCTCTGTCTCCATCTCTCTGGATCCATCTTCATTTCCTTTCCTTTTCTGTCTGTTTTCCAGATTCCCTCTCTGGACAAGACCGATAGTGGATGAGTCCCATACGGGAAAGTTGTAGGGAAAGAGGGTCATCCCTCTATCTCTCTGTCCTTAAAACCCTCGTTTTCAATCACATTCAGGTGAGTGTAACTCACCTGAATTTGAGGAGTCCACTTTATTCTGATGGAGGTGGAGAGTAATAGTCAACATAACAAGTTTAAAAATAAACTAATTTACCCTGTATTCGTTTCTCTCTCTCTCTCTGTCTCTCTCTCTCTCTGTGATTGACAGCCAAGTCGCTGGGTGGATGTCAGAGTGAATGATTGGTCTCTTCAGGGAGCCGCCATCATCCGGCTCATGTGATTGGCTCCTGAGACTTCCAGAAAACGCTTCCCGCTGTTCCAACGCTCTGCTGTCACCCCCTCGCCACATGAGGGCTGAGAGAGAGAGAGAGAGAGAGAGAGAACAAGACAGCGTGAGAGAGATAGAGAGAAAGAATGAGAGAGGGAGAAAGAAAGATAGCGAATGAGAGAAACAGAATGAGAGAGCGAGAGACAGAAAGAGAAGAGACAGAGAGCGCGAGAAAGAACAAGAGATTCCAAAGCACATTTATTTAGTTTACATTAGAAACAAAAATACATCTGTACATTTATTCCATATAGACAAACACACACACACACACACACACACACACACACACATATATACTATGTATGTGTGTATATGTATGTACATATGTGTATATGTGTGTGTGTGTGTGTGTGCGTGGTGTGTGTGTGTGTGTGTGTGTGTATGTATATATATATATAGCATATATATAAACTTAGCACAAATAGTAATGAAATGTGTGTTTGGTAGATTATGTCTTTGTCGTAACAAAGCTTGTTGGCAATAAATCTTATACCAGGCAGCTGATGGTCAGCACCTGGGGTACCAGAAGCTCAAAACAAGAGTCAATAGCAGCAGCAAAATAAGCTGTTTGGCATTGGCAGAGAAGATCTGGCAAATTTTTCATGGGTGCAACCCACATACTCAGCTCTGCTGCTCATCCCACAAATGCATGTTCCTTACAAATGTGGCACCACTTAAAAGGCAAATAACCAGGCTTTCCAACGGCACAAGATGTATTGCCAAGAAGCATTGTTACAACTAAGAAATAATCTACCAAACACAGATTTCCTTATTTTTTGTGTTAAGTATATATATATACCTTAAACAGATATGTGTACCTCTGCAACAACAAATTAAGACACACATTTAAAGCAGATTTCAACCTGAAACCCTTGTAAGACTACTTCACCCTGGAACAGGCTAAAAACTCACATGTTGTTACAGCAGTGTGGTGAACCGGATAAAAGGTAAGACTTCCATCCCTGTTCTGTCCTCCATTCTGTCTCTCCTGTTCGTCATAGAAATGGACACTTCAATAAAGTAGGACACAGCCTCCCCGACAGGAAGTCCAGCAGCTCATATTCAGACTTGTGTGTCTTGTTGTAGTCCAGCTCCTGAAACAAGAAGTTTCAGAAACAGTCTCACTGAGTACTTCAAACAAAGTATTTCTAACAACAAACACATCGTCACATCGTCCCACTGTAAAACCATGAAACACTGCGTGTCCTGCCCCGCACAACGGAAAAACACTGTGAGAGAGAGACAGAAAGACAGAGAGCATGAGATGGGGGGGGGGGCAGAGAGAGAGAGACAGAGAGAGACAGAGAGAGAGAGAGAGACAGAGAGAGAGACAGAGAGAGCGTGAGATAGAGGGGGGGAGAGACAGAGAGCATGAGATAGAGGGGGGAAGACAGAGAGAGAGATACAGACGGGGGAGAGAGACAGAGGGGAGAGAGAGACAGAGAGATAGCGACGGGGAGAGACACAGAGAGAGAGGGGGGAGAGAGAGACGGGGGAGAGAGACAGAGAGAGAGGGGAGAGAGAGAGACGGGGGGAGAGAGACAGAGAGAGAGTGATAGAGACAGAGAGAGGAGGGAGACAGAGACAGAGAGACGGGGGGGGAGAGGAGGGGAAATAAAGCAGTGAACGGACTGCAGAAACAAAAGAAATGGTAAAGACAAGACAGAAGTGGAGAGAGGAAGACAGCTTCGGTCAGACAGTTAAAAAAGAGATGAAGAGGCACCTCATCGTTTCTATCCTCCATTAGCTGAGAGCTCCATTAGCTGCTGATGAATCATCGTCACACAGCTCAAAGGTCACCCGGGTTCCCCTCGCCGGTGTCTTGGTTTGAAATCTGAATGTTTCCGTGTTGGGATGTTTCCTGTTGAAATGAAAAACTATAATATTATAATAATATTATATTACAATAATATATACACATCACGGTAGTATTAGTACACTGCACTCACTGTATGAGTATTACTAGTTTATTCCTACTATATCAGTATGTGTACTACATGTGTAGTTTATTTGTATATTTAGTATTAAATTATATCAGTATTAATATAATTATTTTATTATTTATAATAATCTTAAGTATCAGAATCAGAAACACTTTGTTGTTTCATTTCATGTCCTTGTGCACATGAAATGAAATGAAACATCATTTCCCCCAGCCCACAGCAGTGCAACACAAAGACTAAAACACATATCCAAACAAACTACAAAAACTACAGCAACACACATATCTAAACTAACACACATATCCAAACTAAACAAAAAACCCCACGGTCCAGGAGAACGAAGGCCAGCCAGGATGACTGTCAGAACTGCCGGTCTGCATGGGCTAGCAGTTAGCTTAGCCTGCCCCGCTTCCGCGTCCTGTCAGACCGCCCTCGGTGTTTGCCCCTCAGGCGCAGCTCCAGGCAGGGCCGTGGTCCCTGGGCCCACAGGATGCTGCAGACCAAGCTCCCCCAGCAGATCCAGCACCAGATCTCCCAGCCATCAAACCAAGACAAACTCAGACGCAAACGTAGACAAAGACACTGCATGGACGGTACTGGGTGAGGCCGCTGCAAACGTGAATTTGCGCCACTATCATCCCACACCGGAAGCAGAACAAGTATCATTTATTTGTAAATGTATTTTTTAATCGTTATCAGCACATGTGGTTTATCTGCTTCAACCTGGAAACTCCTACGAAGTTCCCTTTGGAAAATAAAATGATTCTCTTCATTCAACAGTGTATCCACACATCTTTAACAGGTACATTAATTGTCCATTCACAAATGACCCTGACCTCTGACCCCTGATAACGCATTAGTGACCTTTAACCTGCTGGCTGGTAGTGCCTCCTCCTTTAACCTCCCAGCTCCTCAGATAAAAGCTTCTGTTAGCAGTGAGGCGTCACTCCGGGTCCTGTGGACTTAAAGCAGCCGTGAACTGGACACTGTGTAGAAACAGTGAAACAGCAGCCCAGTGAGGCGACAGGCCGAGTGGGGGAGCTGCAGAGGAGCTGTAGAGCAGCTGGGAAACAGCTGTGGAGGAGCTGTGAAACAGCTGCGGAGGAGCTGTAGAGCAGCCGTGGAGGAGCTGTGAAACAGCTGTGAAACAGCTGCGGAGGAGCTGTAGAGCAGCCGTGGAGGAGCTGTGAAACGAGGAGCTGTAGAGCAGCCGTGGAGGAGCTGTGAAACAGCTGCGGAAGAGCTACGGAGGAGCTGTGGAGAAGCTGCGGAGGAGCCGTGAAGGAGCTGTAGAGCAGCTGTGGAGGAGCTGTGAAGGAGCTGCGGAGCAGCGCTTCATGCGTCGCTTCACCTCCAACTATGTGTTAAACATGGACCATTTCTCTCCACCGTCAACACACAGTTCAGCACCGACACACAGACCGCCTAGAATCCTTCAGCTGTTGGAGGACTCATAAACAATAATCTCTCTCTCTTTCCGTCTTTTTGTCAATTTGCTCCAGCCGTTCTCCCGTCTCTCTCGCCATCTCTTTCACTGTGTCCACCACTCCATCCATCCTCCCCCCAGTAATAAAGAGTTTCCTCTGGTTGTCTACAGGTAGTGGATGATTTAAAAAGAGGAGTGGACCACAAGGGAGCCCCCCCCCCTCCATTGCTCCCTCCAACTGTGCACTTTAACAGTTCCAAGAAAAGAGTAAAGAAGAGAGAGAAAAAGATTGATAACATAGTGAGAGAGACAGCAACAGAGAGAGACAGCTGGGAGACAGACAGTCAGACCAACCAACTCATACAGAGAGAGCAAGAGAGAGACAGACAGAAAGACAGACAGACAGAGAGAGAGACAGCTGGGAGACAGACAGTCAGACCAACCAACTCATAGAGAGAGCAAGAGAGAGACAGACAGAAAGACAGACAGACAGAGAAAGCAAGAGAGAGAAAGCAAGAGAGAGAGACAGACAGACAGAGACAGACAGAGAGAGAGAGAGAGAGAGAATAGAGACTGGAAACTAATGATGTTTGAAATCCATTAGAGGGATGTAATAAAATAATGAAGGTGAAAATTTACAGCTTTATATGAAAGTAAAACACACACACACACTCACACACACACACAGGCACTGGGGGAGAAGCTGCCAGAAAGAAGAAAAGAGCGAGCAGGATGGAAGATGGAGGGAGACAAGTGAAGCTCCAACAACAGAGGAGGAAATCACGGAGTAAAAACTGGAAGCAGTAGAAGAGGAGGAGATAAAGAAGTAGAAGAGGAGGAGATAAAGCAGAAGAGGAGGAATAAAGCAGTAGAAGAGGGGGCGATAAAGCAGTAGAAGAGGAGGAGATAAAGAAGTAGAAGAGGAGGAATAAAGCAGTAGAAGAGGAGGAGATAAAGAAGTAGAAGAGGAGGAATAAAGCAGTAGAAGAGGAGGAGATAAAGAAGTAGAAGAGGAGGAATAAAGCAGTAGAAGAGGAGATAAAGAAGTAGAAGAGATAAAGCAGTAGTAGAGAAGGAGATAAAGAAGTAGAAGAGGAGGAGATAAAGAAGTAGAAGAGGAGACAAAGAAGTAGAAGAGGAGGAGATAAAGCAGTCGAACAGGAGGAGATAAAGAAGTAGAAGAGGAGACAAAGAAGTAGAAGAGGAGGAGATAAAGCAGTCGAACAGGAGGAGATAAAGCAGTAGAAGAGGAGGAGATAAAGCAGTAGAAGAGGAGGAGATAAAGCAGTAGAAGAGGAGGAGATAAAGCAGTAGAAGAGGAGGAGATAAAGAAGTAGAAGAGGAGACAAAGAAGTAGAAGAGGAGGAGATAAAGCAGTCGAACAGGAGGAGATAAAGAAGTAGAAGAGGAGACAAAGAAGTAGAAGAGGAGGAGATAAAGCAGTCGAACAGGAGGAGATAAAGCAGTCGAACAGGAGGAGATAAAGCAGTAGAAGAGGAGGAGATAAAGCAGTCGAACAGGAGGAGATAAAGAAGTAGAAGAGGAGACAAAGAAGTAGAAGAGGAGGAGATAAAGCAGTAGAAGAGGAGGAGATAAAGATGTTTTGTCATCTCTTACCTCCAACCTCATCTGTCAGTCTGTCAGCAAGAAAGCTCAAAAACAGATGACAAGTCTTGAGGTCATGGACGGAGGAGTGACGGTAATAAAAACAGACACACGCACGACTGGCAGGATGTGTGTCGTCCGTCAGAGTGGCGGTGACGCTCCACGTTAAACATCCTCCACAGCAAACGGACTCGCCGCTTTTCAGGACTATAAAGTCCGGATGTGGAATGTTGTCGGGGAATGTGTGCAGACTCAGTGGAGGTCTGTAGTCCGACGGCTCAAAGGCGCTTCCAACACAAGACGCCATCTTTGCCCACCGTACTGCCAGACGAGACAAGAGAGGATTGTGGGAAATATGGCAGAGAGATGTGTGATGCTTTGTGTTGAAACCTCTCAGTAAGTATATTTAAGTCCACAGTCTTCAGATCGTCCAGTCACAACAAAACAAATAAATGTAAATAACAAATAAAACACAAGTGATGGATCACAGGAGGCTGAACTGATTCAACCTTCTGGGACATTCTTACCTGGACCACTGAGCAGCATCAAGACAACTGAATGGGATATGCTGCCACTGTTGTGCTGCGTTGAATTGTTTGTTGTGCTGTGTTGTGTTGTGTAACTGTGTTGTGTTGTGTTAGCGTGTTGTTTTGTGTTTTCATGGGTGTCATGTTTTGTTGTTGTGTTGGTATTGGTATTGTGTTGTTGTGTTAGTGTGTTGTGTTGGTGTTAGTGTTGTGTTGTGTTGGTGTTAAAGTGTTGTGTTGTGTTAGTGTGTTGTGTTGTGTTGTGTTGTGTTGGTGTTGTGATGTAGCTGACAGGCTGGTGAGTGATGGTCTATGAGGGGCAGGTGGTCATGGAGTTTGACCCCTGGGCACAAGCAGAACCTCCTCATCTGGTCCACCAACCACATCTGGAGCTGTGAGGGGGGGACAGACACAGATAGAGAGACAAATACACAGACAGACAGACAGATAGACAGATAGACAGATACAGAGGCAGTAAGAGATAGAGAGAGATAAGAGAGACAGACAGACAGAGAGAGAGAGATTTCATTGCCCTATCGGAAGAAGTGTGTTTCCAACCTATGTACAGTACAGTAGAGTACAGTACGGTACGGTACGGTACAGTACAGTATATTACAGTACAGTACGGTAGAGTACAGTATAGTATAGTACAGTACGGTACAGTACCGTAGTGTACAGTATAGTATAGTGCAGTACAGTGCAGCAGAGTACAGTATAGTATAGTACAGTAGAGTATAGTACAGTACGGTACAGTGAGGTAGAGTACAGTACAGTACAGTATAGTATAGTGCAGTGCAGTACGGTACAGTACAGTATAGTACAGTACAGCAGAGTACAGTATAGTACAGTATGGTACAGTGCAGCAGAGTACAGTATAGTGTAGTACAGTATGGCAGAGTACAGTATAGTATAATATGGTATAGTATAGTACAGTACGGTATAGTATAGTATAGTACAGTACAGTACAGTAGAGAGATGAGGACATGCCAGCGTTCACACCTGCAGAGAGACAGTTTTATGATCACATTATTAATGTGCACTTAGGGCACTCTCTCTCTCTCTCTCTCTCTCATACACTCACACGCACACACACACACACACACACACACACACACACACACACTTTACTGTCTTGTTTTCCTGGACTCAGTTTCACTTTTTTTGGCTGTGCTGGAACGACAAATTCACACTCGTTCACCTTCACACCCTCCGTAATGAGAGAACGAGAAACAGCACGACGGAGGGAGGAAGAGTAGCCAGAAAGACAGGCAGAGAGGGGGAGAGAGAGGGAGGGGCGAGAGGGACAGACAGAGAGAGAGGGAGAGACTTTTTTTACTTTTACGAGAGGGGGGGAGGGGGGAGACTTTCTTGACTTTTAAAAAGAGAGAGAGAGGGAGACAGGGAGAGAGAGGGGGAGGGAGCGATAGAAGAGGGGTGAGAGAAGGTTTCAGACAAATGAGAGAAAGAAAACCAGAAACAGAAAGGGGAGTACTTTAGGATGCAGTCACACACACACACACCGCATGCATGTCGGTGTGTATGACATCACGCCGTAGGTCACGAAGGGGAAAAGAAAAACAGGGAGAGGTGGAAGGAGGAGACAGGAGGAGTGGAGGAGAGGAGGTGAAGTGAGGAGTGGCGTCACATGACGTCTCCCCGAGGCCGCAGCTCTTAAATGAAACACTCGTGCATTATAAAACAGCTCAGGGATGGAGGCATGGAGAGATGGAGGGATGGAGAGAGAGGAGGATGGAGGGATGGAGGGAGAGGAGGATGGAGGGATGGAGAGATGGAGGGAGAGGGGAATGGGGAGATGGATGAATGGAGAGAGAGGAGGATGGAGAGAGAGGAGGATGAAAGGGATGGATGACACTGTGATTACAGACCTCAGATCCATTTTACAACAGACACTCAAATATAAACATACACGCCTTCACCTGAAAGGAGTAAGAGCACAGGTCAATGTGAGGCTGCACCCCGGATGACGACACTATTTGGCCCCTTGGCGAGGTTTCCTGTTGTTCGGTGGCACAGTGCAGCTGAGACGGCCGCAGAGGAATCCTGTTGCTTTCTGCCAGAACTGCTGCCAAGTTGACAAACAGAGCTGCCGGTTGCCGGAACCGCTGCCCAGTTGACTGAGCAGAGCCGCCATGGTTTACCCTTTCCGGGTACTGACAGCTGGGTAGACTGTGCCCGGGGGTTTGAATTCAGAGCTACTGTCTCCTCGCCTTTGCCTAAAGAGGCATCAACCCACAAGGCAGCAGGTGGATTTTAAATCAGAGTGCCCTTCTCCTATCCCAGTGTGCTGGCTGGACTGGGCACCATGGGAAGTACCATACAGGCATGCAGGAGGACCAGGTCTATCAGTAGGGACGTCGTCCTTAGCCAAAGGGCCCTTTCTGCGGTAAGGTGCTACCCCTCTGCAGCCTGTGGTTGCAGTTTAGCGTCTTACCCAGGACACAAATTAACACACTCAAATACTCCGGACTGACTGTTCAGCACCATTTAGTGTGGTACAGTACTGTTATACTGTATTATACTTCTTTATACTGTACTATACCGTCACACTGCAGTAAACTGCTTTATACTGTATTATACTGCGTTATACCTTATCATACCTTGTCACACTGTATTATACTGTGTTGTACTTTACTATACTGCGTCACACTGCATTAAACTGCTTTATACTGTAGTATACCGCATTAAACTTTATTATACTGTGTTATACTGTATTACATTGTGTCATACTGTGTTATGCTGTATTACACTATTATACTGTATTATCTTGTGTCATACTGTTATGCTGTATTACACTGTATTATGCTGTGTTACACTGTATTATAATGTATTATGTTGTGTTATGCTTTGTTACACTGTCTTATAATGTATTATGTTGTGTTATGCTTTGTTACACTGTCTTATAATGGATTATGCTTTGTTACACTGTCTTATACTGTATTATATTGTGTTATGCTGTTACACTGTGTTATACTGTATTATATTGTGTTATGCTGTATTACACTGTATCATACTGTATTATGCTGTATTACACTGTATCATACTGTATTATATTGTTATGCTGTATTACACTGTATTATACTGTATTATATTGTGTTATGCTGTATTACACTGTATTAAATTGTGTTATGCTGTAATACAGTGTATTATACTGTATATTTGTTATACTGCGTTATACTGTACTATATTGTATTATATAGTTTCATACTGTAATATACTGTAATATATTGTGTTGTACTGTATTATATACTGTATTATATGATTTCATACTGTACTATACGGTATTATATTGTGTTGTACTGTATTATATACTGTATTATATTGTCTCATACTGAACTATACTGTATTATATTGTGTCGTACCGTATTATAAACTGTATTATGCT
>JAJHIY020001026.1:805000-847500 GCA_022114975.2 Lampris megalopsis | reverse complement strand
CCAGCTCAGTAACGTATTCAGGGTTTTCATGACCATATCAACTGGCTGCGCAAAGGGCTCTTGATGGTGATGAGGCGGAACAACTTCAGATCGGTTGAGAGAAGCCAATCTAAAGCGATGAAACCTTTATTTCTTCTCCACTTCCAGCATCACGCAGTTACAGGCTAAAAAGAATAATACTATAATCTGTAGTATTATCTCTCTGTCTCTCACTCACACAGTCCTTGTCTTTGCCAAGTCCACTTCCTTTTCCATCCGATTTGCTGTATGGCGTTTGTTTTAGTTTACTTGTGGTTTTTGTGTACAGTGTTAGGGGCTAGGCGAACGCGCGGAACCAAGGAGGCAGGAGACAGTCCTATGGTGCTAAAACGCGTTTATTCGTCTTAGCCAAAGGCCGGCAACAGAAAAAGGCAGGAGGCGGTGACTGAAGGCAGGCTGGCGCCTTCCCGGGATCTGGGCTGAAGCAACGAGGTCCTGGATCTGGAAATGGCATGGGGAGAGCTTGGTCAAGAAACAAACAAACAAACAAACAGCGAGAACGCTTTCTCTGGAAACTTCTTCTGGATAGGGTACGCAGACACTACCGATGAGACAGAATTATCTGGCAAAGTGGTGAAGACTGAACCAGGCTTTTATGGAGGAGAGGTGGGTAATTGCACATGGGGATCAGGTGTGCCTTGCTGCACTCAGCCCAGAAGTAGGTCAGCCACGCCTCCATGTCGCAGCCCATCCTGCAGGTACTCAGAGAGAGGAGGGGGAAAACACTCAGACCATAACATACAGTTGGTTATTCCCATCAAAAGGATCAAGAGCTTCCCAAATAATAAACTGTATGTGACTAAAGACATCAAAACCAACACCAGAAACACAGCATTTAAACATATAGACTTTGTCAAACTCAAACAGTTGGAAAAGGACTTAAAGAAGAAACTCAGAGAGGCCAAACAGCTGAACAGACAGCATCTGGAGAACTTTAAAGCAAACAAGCCCAAAAGTCTCTGAGACACTATGAGGATAACAGGAATATCATCTTCTAACTAACCTATTGTGACGGACAATGAGCTTGTGTTTGTAAATGATCTAAATCACTTCTCCTGTTTTACTCTGTCGACAACCCTGAGAAATGTGCAGATCTATTTAAGACCATTACACCCACTAGTGCAAATACGACTGTCATTCCCATGGATGAAGTCAGGTGCATCTTCCACATACCACGTCAAATAAAGCCCTCGGCCCTCAGCCCTGACTCACGCAGTGCTCTTGTTTTAAAATCCTTTGCCAGGGAGTTGGCTCCTGTCTGGCGGCCCATCTCTCAACTGTCCATCGACACATCATTCCACCAGCTTGGAAGACGTCTCATGTAAAACCTCTTCCAAAAAACAATGTCCTAAAGAGTACAATGATTTTCAGCCAATAGCACTTACATCTGTTATTATGAAATCATCGGACAAGATTATGGTCCAACATATCAACAAAGCAATTGGCATCACACAGGATCCGTTTCGATTTGCCTACAAAAAGGTCACAGCACAGAAGATGCAGTTGTCATGCTTTTGATGATACAGTACAGTATGGTATATGATACGGTACAGTATGGACGGTACGGTATGGTATGATATGATATGGTACAGTACGGTATGGTATGATATGATACGGTACAGTATGGTATATGATACGGTACGGTATGGTATGGTATGGTATATGATACGGTACAGTATGGTATATGATACGGTACGGTATAGACGGTACGGTATGGTATGATATGATACAGTACAGTATGGTATATGATACGGTACGGTATGGACGGTACGGTATGGTATGATATGATATGGTACAGTACGGTATGGTATGATATGATACGGTACAGTATGGTATGGACGGTGAAGTATGGTATGATATGATACGGTACAGTATGGTATGGACGGTGCAGTATGGTATGATATGATACGGTACGGTACGGACGGTACTGTATGGTATGATTCGATACGGTACAGTACGGTATGGTATGATATGATACGGTACGGTATGGTACAGTACAGTATGGTATGGTATACATCCTAATGTAGTTCTTCCTTTGTCTGGCAGGTTATTTACGGTTGCTGTTGTTCACATTCTGCAGACAGCCTAGCTGTGTCTTTGCTCAACATCTCCATTTCATCCTTTCATGTTTGTTTAATTTAGCTTGTTTGCTCTGTTTAAATCTCACTTTCACTCGATAAGGACCGCCAAGCTGCTTAACACAGGAGGCCTCGCACGTCATTATTATGGCTGTCAATGTTAGTTCCTCTTCTTCCCACGGGCCGCTGGCTGCAGAGTTGCATGTGATATCATCCACTTAACATGCCTCTATGGAGACACTGAGGAGACGTTAAACTGCTCATTCATCCCTGCACATTAACACCGTTCATCGGGTTTGTAAAGCACCTCACCAGAAAGGACGAGATGCTGGGGTCCGCTGTATGCCCCTGACCCCCCCCCCCCCCACAGTTGCAGAGAAGTAATCATAAAGACAGAGTGGAGCATGGAGGCGAAGGCAGGGAGACTCCCTTGGCTCACTTGGCGTTGCCTGGTAATTTCCAAGTCACCTCACTTGTGTGTCTTTGCATGGAGGAGGATAAACCGAGCACCCAGAGATAAAATAACCAAGTACAGTGGGCGTCCGGGTAGCGTAGCAGTCTATTCCGTTGCCTACCAACACGGGGATTGTCGGTTCAAATCCCTGTGTTGCCTCCGGCTTGGTCGGGTGTCCCTACAGATACAATTGACAATGTCTGCGGGTGGGAAGCCGGATGTGGGTATGTGTCCTGGTCGCTGCACTAGTGCCTCCTCTGGTCAGTCGAGGTGCCTGTTCGGCGGGGAGGGGGAACTGGGGGGAAGAGCGTGATCCTCCCATGTGCTACGTCCCCCTGGTGAAACTCCTCCCTGTCAGGTGAAAAGAAGCGGCTGGTGACACCACATGTATTGGAGGAGACATATGGTAGTCTGCAGCCCTCCTCGGATCAGCAGAGGGGATGGAGCAGCGGCCGGGACGGCTCGGAAGAGTGGGTTAATTGGCCGGATACAATCGGGGAGAAAAGGGGGGGGGGGCGAAGTACAAGAGTGAACATTCAGACTGCATAAAGAAGGCCAGCATCACACCGAGGACCTGCTGCTATGAGGACCTGAGGAGATATATATATATATATATATATATATATATATATATATATGAGGACCTGCTGTTATGAGGCCAGGCAGATGTAGTCTGATGTGAACTATGACTGCATTACTGAATAATGACTCGATAGCTGAGGTATAAGACGTGTTCAGACTGACCGAGTTGTGAGACAGGATGTAAAGAAGCACAAGCTCGTAACATTAAGGGTCAGTTTTGACAACATTAAATGAGTTCATGCAATGAGGTTTTACTGTTAAAAGGCTCCTTAGTTCTCCATCAACAACCACCATGCTGTGAAAGGGAATCCTAAATGCTTGAATTTGGTCTCGGGAAACACTGGGGAACATAATAGAACAGTCAGACCAGAGAAACATGTGAACTTCACAGCGTGGACGAGGTGAATAGAGGCTGACATACTCACACATGCTTCTGGTGTGGGAAGATGGCGGCACGAATTCACGTTTGCAGCGGACTCACCCAGTACCGTCCATGCAGTGTCTTTGTCCACGTCTGTGTCTAAGTTTGTATCTTTGTTTGATGGCTGGGAGAGCCTGGTCTGCTGCGTCCTGTGGGCCCAGGGACCACGGCCCTGATCGGAGCTGCGCCTGAAGAGGAATCACAGAGGGTGGTCTGACAGGATGGGGAAGCAGGGCAGGCTAAGCTAACTGCTAGCCCATGCAGACCCGCAGTTCCAACAGTCGCCCTGGCTGGTGCTCGCTCTCTGGACAGTGGAATTTTTGGACTGTGTTGTGAACTGTTTGTTTTTCTTTTGTTTTGTTCCCTCTGTTTTTGTATGTTTTTGTTGGTGGTGTTTTTGTGAAATTTGGGATGTGTGGTGTTTTTGTCTTTTGTGCCACACTGTTGTGGGCTGAGGGAAACGGAATTTCGTTTGTTTTGTGCACGCAAGTACATGAAAGAAATGACAATAAATTGTTCCTGATGCACAGCGATGCATGCACAAGCAGCCGACTGCACAGGAGACACACACATGCACACAACTGTCTGCACACAATCACATCCTCTGGCTGTGAGGGGACGAGTGCTGACCAACCTGCAACCTCAACAGGAACTTATCAGTGAAAGACGAACAATTTAGAGCTTCAGTGAGGTTTAGCAAACAAAAAGTCTGTTTAAACCACACTGAAGCTGTACAACAGTAAAGCACACAGTACTACGCCAGCTCCCCTCCCCATAGCTTGTAAAACCTGAACAGATAAATCAAAGGAAGGTGGTAACCTGAGTCCCTGGTTGAGGTTAAGTACTTTTACAGACCAAATCTGTCACCCCTTATTCTAATGTGCCCACTGGACACGCCAACGCGTGGGCCTGTGTGTCCTGGACTATAGGGCTGTCCTACGCTGTACTCATGTCTCAACCTGCTGACTCCCACAAAGCTCTGCTCAGCCTTCCATATCAGCCGGCAGACGAGAAATATAGGCTGCACTTTAAAGACTCAGAACACATACTCTCCTCAGAGGTTATCCAGGGACACAGAGAGAGAGAGAGAGAGACAGAGAGAGAGAGAGAGCGAGAAAGAGAGAGAGAGAGAGTGTGAGAGAGCGAGACAGAGAGACAAAGACAGAGAGTGGGAGAGACCGAGAGAGTGCGACAGAGCGAGGGGGGAGACAGAGATTGGGGGGGAGAGAGCAAGAGAGAGGATGGGGGATGAAGAGGGGAAGGAAGGTGCAGACAAGAGAAAGAAAGAAAACCAGAAAGAAAAAAAGGAGGGTTCCAGTAAGCAGTGCACACGGGAGCACCCAAAGAACACTTGTAGTAGCACTTTCTCACTCTCTCTCTCTCTCACACACACACACACACACACACACACACACACACACACACACACACAGCATGTACAGGTCAAACAAGGGAGCAGAAAGGAGGAGAGAAAGAGGAGCCATTTTCTCCTCACACACCTGTGTCACGGTTGGCCGGTCTGGGAATCTCACGAACCAATCAGATTGATGCATTTCTAGGTCAAGTTTCTCCAAAGATTAACAGGGTGGAGGATGAAACTTCACAGAGAAGCTGGACCTCACATTACCTGCTGGCCTCCACCAGTACACTGAACCGAATCAGAGAGAGAGAGAGACAGAGAGAGACAGACAGACAGACAGACAGACAGACAGACAGACAGAGACACAGAGAGAGAGAGAGAGACACACACACAGAGAGAGCGACAGAGAGAGAGAGAGGAAGTGGAGAGACAGCCTGCTGACAGAGAGCGAGAGAGAGTGTGAGAGAGAGAGACAGCGAGAGACAGACAGACAGAGTGAGAGACAGAGACAGACAGAGAGGGAGACTGCAGAAATGCAAGAAAGAAACTACAACAAATATCTAGTCTAAAATACCATCAACCACAGAAAACTGAATTAAGACAAAAATACTGTGAGATACTCAAAGAATATAAACAAACTTTAAAATGGAAAAAGCAAGATCACTACAACAAAACTCTCCAAGACATTGAAGAGTCTTTAAATGAAAATCAGTTCTGGGGAAAATGGAACAATTTGAATTCTAAACAATCCCAGGAACTAACCATTCAAAATGGAGACATTTGGAAAAAATATTTTGAAAACCTATACAAAGAAATACTGCCAGAAGACCTCTCAACTGAACAAAAACATATAAAAGAATAGCTGGAAATACTGGAATCAACTATAAAAAAAAACAATCAAAACCCAATTGACTACCAAATTTCACTAGAAGAACTAATAGACAAACTCCAAAGTCTTAAACCAAACAAAGCCTGTGGCCCTGACAGCATCAGGACTGAAATGCTCAAACACAGTTCTCTTGAGCTGCAGAAGGCCCTGCTGAAACTGTTCAACCTGGTTCTACAAGCTGGCTGCTTTCCTGACGCCTGGAATAGGGGGCTTATATCCCCAATATACAAGAGTGGCGATAAATTTGACCCCAATAACTCCCAAGGCATCTGTGTGAGCAGTAACCTGGAGAAAGTCTTCTGCTGTATTACTAACGCCAGAATACAGGCCTTCCTTACCGAACAGTGTCTTGAGCAAGAGTCAGTTTGGCTTTCTGCCAAATCACCGCACTACAGATCACATCTACACCCTACACACCCTAATTAATCAACATGTTCACCAAAAAATAAAGGAAAAATATTTGCATGCTTCATTGATTTTCAGAAAGCATTTGATTCTATCTGGCACGATGGCTTATACTATAAAATCATCCAAAAAATCATCCAGGTGTCAGGAAAGTAGACACATATTTACTCTAGGTAACACCGCCCTAGAGCACACGTTAATCTATGATGACCTGGGACTGAGGGTCAGTGCCTTGGGAAGCTTTGATCTGGCAGTGAATGCACTTAAAGAGAAAGCCCGAAGAGCTTTCCATGCAATAAAAAGAACATTCTATAAAACAGACATCACAATTAAAATCTGGTCCAAAATGTTTGACAGTGTCCTCCTGTCCATTGCAGTATATGGAAGTGAAGTATGGGGTCCACTCAGTCAGCAAGACTACGCTAGATGGGACCAACATCCAATAGAAGCCCTGCAGGCAGAATTCTGCCGAAAATTACTAAACGTACAAAGGAAAACGCCAAAAAATGCATGCAAGGCAGAATTGGGCCGTTTCCCATTGATAATAAATATCCAAAACATCACTTAAATTCTGGATGCACCTTAAATCAAGTCCCCACAACACATTGCAATTTAAAGCATTCCAAATCCAAGAGCTAAGAAAGAGTCCCCTCAGTCAGCTGGTTGTGAAACTAACTAACCCCGTAACCACTAACACAGATGAGTTTCAGACTAGCACTGCTAACCAACCACAGACTAGAGTAAACCACATCATCAAACAATGCAACAACTCATATGTGGAACATTGGAACATAGAAACCAAATGACAACATAAATTAGAACGTTATCGGGCTCTAAAAAGAGAATACAAACTGGCTGACTATCTGTCCACTGTCAGAGACAGTCAGCAGAGACACATCCTTACCAAGTACAGGCTCACTGACCACAGTCTAGCCATTGAAAAGAGCAGACACACAAAACATCTTGGCTACCAAAAGAGCAAAGTATATGTGGTCACTGTATGGCAGGTGAGGTCGAGACAGAGATGCACTTCCTCCTAAATTGTGAAAAATTCCAGAACAAGAGAAAAATACCAGGAGACAATTGAAAACCAGATTCCAAATGTTCTACTCCTGGATGAGAAAGATCAATGGCCACATATTTTAGGAGAGGGCCAAAGTGCGCACCTTGCGGCAAAATATGTGTCAGAATGCCATAGCCTAAGGGTCAGTGAGCGACCAAAACACTGTCAGTTATTGTCAGTTGCTGTTGAAGTGCTGTTCTATGTTTCTGCCAGATCTGTGTTTCTTTTTCCTTTTTTGTTTAGTTCTGTTGACCTGTTTTCCTTTGGCAACATTGTAATTAATGCAGTCATGCCAATAAAGCATCACTGAATTGAAATTGAATTGAAAAATTGAGAGGGAGAGAGCGAGAGAGAATGAGAGAGACAGACAGACAGACAGAGAAAGTGACAGAGAGAGAGCGAGAGAGAGAGAAGGAAGAGGATGGAAGGAAGGGTGGTAGGTCACATGGGTGGGGTGTAATGTGTAGGAGGGAGGTAAACCAGACCGTACAATACGGTTAATTTTATAAACAAACCACAGTAGAGATGTGATGGGGACAACAATTAAAGCATCACATCACAGGGTCCTGGTTCCATTCTACATGTTACTAAACATGTTCTATTATGAATGATTTTTTTTTTTTTTATTTTGAGATACCTTATTGATCCCCGTGGGGAAATTCCTCTCTGCATTTAACCCATCCTAGCTGTGTAGCTAGGAGCAGTGGGCAGCCGACATGCAGCCGCTGGGGACCAACTCCAGTTCGTCTTACCATGCCTTGCTCAGGGGCACAGACAGAAGTATTAACCCTAACATGCATGTCTTTCTGATGGTGGGGGAAACCGGAGCACCCGGAGGAAACCCACCACAGACACGAGGAGAACATGCAAACTCCACACAGAGGACCTGGGATGACCCCCAAGGTTGGACAACCCCAGGGTTTGAACCCAGGACCTTCTTGCTGTGAGGCGACAGCGCTATCCACTGGACCACCATGCTGCCCAATGAATGGTGTTATTACATAGGATCTAATCAATCAGGTTTACTTGTAGAGATCGATAATAGTGTACAATAATAACAAATTTGGAGGCATTAATGTTGGTGTGGTTCATATTCCTGTCCTTACATTTTAAACAACTTCATTTCCTCATATCATGAAAAACAATCACAGAATAAAATCCTGTAAGTGTGTGTTGGGGAGAAGAAAAAAAAAGAACCAAAAAAAAAAAAAACTATATAAGCAACACCTTCCTGATAATGACTTCTACTTGCTGTGAAGTGCCATGATGTGTTCAAAGGCAGATGGACCAGGCATGTTAAGGGGGTGTTTAGGAAAGCAGAGGGCAGGGCTGACGGTGTCAAACAGGATGGTTCACTGAACAATATATGTTAAAAATATACAAAAAAGGAAACGGACCTCACAATAAAAAGAAATAAAGAGCATTAGACAAGCGGGCTCAGCTTTACTAGCGTCTTGAGTAGTGTAGCGGTCTATTCCATTGCCTTCCAACACATGGATCGCCAATTCAAATCCTTGCCCAGATAGCATCCAGATGTGGATCACTTCTGGCAATGATGCGGCACTGAAGCCCTTCTTCTGGCCCAGACAAAATGGATGTGAGCCTGAAGTGGCCCACATGTATAATAGCAAATATGCCAAATCAAATGTGGGCCTTTTTTGACGAAGATGCGGTGCTCTCAGCAACATGTAATCTGGATGTGACCCTGAAGTGACCCGTGTGGTAAATGGTGAATATGGCCGAAATGTCACAAAACAAATATGGGCCACCTTGGGCAAATATGGCCATGCGGCATTGTTATGGCTTGGTTCTGGCCCAGATCTGGCAAACAGAAGCAGACCGCCCAAGTGCCATCATTCCATGTGGGCCGAATGAAAGTGTCGCTGTGGGATGGGTTCAGGCCAGAGCGATTTTGCTATCTGAGTGTGTTACCTCCGGCTTGGTCGGGCGTCCCTACAGACACAATTGGCCGTGTCTGCGGGTGGGAAGCTGGATGTGGGTATGTGTCCTGGTTACTGCAGTAGCATCTCCTCTGGTCGGTCGGGGCGCCTGTTCGGGGGGGGGGGGGATAGCGTGATCCTCCCACATGCTACGTCCCCTGGTGAAACTCCTCACTGTCAGGTGAAAAGAAGCAGCTGGTGACTCCACATGTATCAGAGGAGGCTCTCGGCAGAGGGGGTGGAGCAGCGACCGGGACAGCTCAGAAGCGTGGGGTAATTGGCCAAGTACAATTGGGGAGAAAAAGAGGGGAAAAATCCCCCCCAAAAAAAGGATAAGCGAGCTCAGAATGGTGCTATTTACAACCGGTTACAAAGGGCTTCTCACTCAGCACAGACAGAGCATAGGCAGACATACTGGTCTGCACTTTACTGAATATACACATGCATACCAAAACCAGCCTCCAAACCAAATTCAGACTCCACCAGTACTCTGAGACAGCACAGAGGAGTTTCTAATGAAACAAGCATGAAACCGTCCAGACCCACGGTGCTCCTGTGCTGTGCGTCCCTACTAACCGTCCCTCAGGGTATCCCTCAAGGCATCTTTGAGGAGTGACCACAATTTGCAATGCACAGCCTACGGCGGCAGCTGCATGGTGCCGTGGGAATAAAGAAAATGCAAATAAACAAATATAGGCTATTACCGGTACTTAGCCAAAACAAAATAGAAAATATCCAATGGCCACTGGTATGATTATACCTACAGATGAACTTTACATTATGTGAGCTCTAAACTGGTTCTAGTTGACTGCACCTCCCGTCAGGATAAAAGTTTAAAAAATAACTCATGGCTAAATCAAGTAGCATCCTAGCTAGCGTATGTCCATATAGACATGCCTATAGCTTTGTCTGGATGAGAACACAAGAGAAAGCCCTTATGTTTTTTTTTCAACCTTTTTACAGTCAACGAGAAAGGACAAGCCAAGTGTTTCTCTTAGATCATAACCAAACTACTTACTCTCCATCCATCATCTGTCTCCATCAATAGCTAGTACGCCGACTGATGAGGTGGTGCTGAAGCCGACCCTGCAGACTGTGCTGAGCCAGATGCTACGGACCATCAACCATCTCTGGCTGAGTATGAAGCATGCACAGCGTCCAACGGAACAAATAAAAAAAAAGATTTGTCTACGTTTTAGCTGCGATTACAAGTCTAAATGTTGGTAGGGATATTTCAGCTTTCCTGAAAGTTGGTAGGGACACGTTCCTGCCATCCCAACCCAAATATACTCCTGTGGATGGAAGAGGGATAATTAGAGAGTGAGGAGGAACAGACAGAATTTAAATGAAGAGAACTGACCATCACAGTCAAGAAGAAAATAACAAGAAAAAGAAGAGCCGGAAAGAGAGATGGTGTAATGACTAGAGAGACAGACAGACAAATGGGCGGGGGGGGGGGGGGTCAGTGGGTTAGCGGGTGAACGAGGACATCAGATATCTCTCGAGTTTCTCATCTCGGCGGTCTGCATGCATTTACATTCAGCTAACGCGCTGCATGCTACACCCAGTGGACTGCGAATCTGCCCTGCATATCAGAGCAGAGAATTACAGACGGGGTGAAAACGTGACGTGCCAGTCTGACACTCGTCCTGGAATGACATTTGGCTGCGTTTGGAATAATGAGTCAGTCTGAGGCTGTAATTCGTGGAATCCACTTCTGAACTCTGTGTACTTTGTAAGTCTGGGCTGTCATCAAGCTGCAGGCTGAATGATAACCAGAATGCATCTCTCATCGCTGGATGAAAAGGACTCGTAGGGATTCATCTTGCCGATACCGGAGAGCTTTACACGGACACCACGTGAACTGCCGATATTCTTATTCTAGATGACCCTGTTGTGTTGTACCGCTGCTGTTGTGTTTGGCGGGCTCCCTCTGACGCCGGGCTTCCTCTGACGCTCCTCCACAACTCCACCGCCCACAAGGCCAGAACACAAGCCGAGCTCTTTCTGACCCCCAAGAGAAGTTGTGTTTCCATCCCTGGAATAAACTTCAAGCGGATACTAAAATGTCGCAAAAACAAAAGTGAATTAAGTTGCATTTCTACCAGATCCTTTTTTTTTCTTCCCTTTTTCTCCCCAATTGTACTTGGCCAATTACCCCACTCTTGCGAGCCGTCCCGGTCGCTGCTCCACCCCCTCTGCTGTTCCGGGGAGGGCTGCAGACTACCACATGCCTCCTCTGATACATGTGGAGTCACCAGCCGCTTCTTTTCACCTGACAGTGAGGAGTTTCACCAGGGGGACGTAGCGTGTGGGAGGATCACGCTATTCCCCCGTTCCCCCTCCCCCTGCACAGGCGCCCCGACTGACCAGAGAAGGCGCTAGTGCAGCGACCAGGACACACACCCACATCTGGCTTCCCACTTGCAGACACAGCCAATTATGTCTGTAGGGACGCCCGACCAAGCCGGAGGTAACACGGGGATTCGAACGAACGATCCCCGTGTTGGTAGGCAACGGAAGAGACCGCCACGCTACCTGTACGCCCACACATCAGATTTATTTCAACGAATTCAACCCTGAACATGGTTTTACGTCTCCTACGTCATGTGTCCACGATCCAACAGTCACCAGAAAGATGAACCAGCTGGTCATGCCATCTAATTTTACTTGGTGGCGCTGTTTCCGTCAGGCTCTTTGAAAATCTGAAACAACAAAATATGAATAGAAAGGCTTGGATGGCTCACACCTCTCAGTTAAAACCTCCACACACAACCGACCACTCCTTCCCCCAATTCCCCCCACCTGTTTTCCTAACTCCCCTTCCTCCATCGCCCTCCATCATGACCTACATGTTGTCCAGGACACCGAGGCGGATGTTGTTACAGCTACATGCGGGTCAATTAACAATAGATGGGGCTTGTCAGCTCAGCTCCAGTCAGTTAAAAAGCTCCTTAAAAGTCACTTTTAGGGGTGTCTGGGGAGCATAGCGGTCTATTCCGTTGCCTACCAAAACAGGGCTCGCCGGTTCGAATCCCCGTGTTTCCTCCAGCTTGGTCGGGCGTCCCTACAGACACAATTGGCTGTGTCTGCAGGTGGGAAGCCGGATGTGGGTATGTGTCCTGGTCGCTGCACTAGCGCTTTCTCTGGTCAGTCGGGGCGCCTGTTCAGGGGGAGGGGGAACTGGGGGGGAATAGCGTGATCCTCCGCTACGTCTCCCTGGTGAAACTCCTCACTGTCAGGTGAAAAGAGGTGGCTGGTGACTCCACATGTATCGGAGGAGGCACGTGGTAGTTTGCAGCCCTCCTCGGATTGGCAGATGGGGTGGAGCGGAGACTGGGACGGCTCAGAAAATAGGGTAATTGGCCAAGCACAATTAGGGAGAAAAAGGGGGGAAATTTAAAAAAAAGTCACTTTTACAGACTAAGTATAAGTTTATTTAGTCCATAAAACTTTATTCCCATTCAATTTCATGTTTCATGAGTGTACACAGTATTGTGTTTTCTTCTTAAATGACTCTTCTTGACCTGTCTGTTTACCTTTATTTACTGTTATTAACTGATATTCATCTAAATCTCAAATCAGTTACTTTTATAGCCACACATTTATCTAGTTTGTACTTCGTAAAGGACTTTGTAGACCTGGTTTCTGAAAGCTACTTGGACCTTCTGGCACATGAGTTATGGTACTTGCTGATGGTGTGGACAGACTGCCAGCTGACTTGAGTTTCTGCAGCCAAGCTGCTGAAGTGCAACTCAGACAGACGAGGGCAGAAGAATCTAAAGAACCCTTAAAGAGAGAGGTGTTTCCCTCTTTCCCTTCCTCTTCATCTGTCAGTCAAACTAAACCCAGCGATGACGGTTAACCCGCTGGAGTGACCTCGTGGTAAATCTGGAGTGACCTGGACTGAAACCGGTGCTCCCCTCAGGTCACCCGCGCCCAAATCTTTTTAAAAAAAAAAAATCCTGGTTGAGATTCAGAGAAGCTACGCTCCACGCAGCCGACGAACCCACTGACCTATTCTGGTTCGTTATACCCGTCCTCCCCTCCGTCAGCCCACACAGGGACCAATGACTCACTCAGATCAAACGCCCCCCACCTCCCTCCAAACAGACACTTGATTACTCAGTCTGCTCGCCTGGCTCTGTCAGACAGGTGATGTTTTAAGGTGATCCGGTCATGCATTTGTCAAAGACCCTTTTCTCCAACATTTATTCTTCCAGGAAAGCAGCACCAGCCTCTTTCCCAACCACAGTCTTCTACTGGTGGATACTGGGAGCTGACCAGTACAAACACAGTCTTCTACTGGTGGTTACTGGGAGCTGACCAGTACAAACACAGTCTTCTACTGGTGGATACTGGGAGCTGACTAGTACAAACACAGTCTTCTATTGGTGGATACTGGGAGCTGACCAGTACAACCACAGCCTGTTACTGGTGGACACTGGGAGCTGACCAGTACAACCACAGTCTGCTACTGGTGGTTACTGGGAGCTGACCAGTACAAACACAGTCTTCTACTGGTGGATACTGGGAGCTGAGTAGTACAAACACAGTCTTCTATTGGTGGATACTGGGAGCTGACCAGTACAACCACAGCCTGTTACTGGTGGACACTGGGAGCTGACCAGTACAACCACAGTCTGCTACTGGTGGTTACTGGGAGCTGACCAGTACAACCACAGTCTGCTACTGGTGGTTACTGGGAGCTGAGCAGTACAACCACAGTCTTCTACTGTCGGTTACTGGGAGGTGACCAGTACAACCACAGTCTTCTACTAGTGGTTACTGGGAGCTGACCAGTACAAACACAGTCTTCTACTCGTGGTTACTGGGAGATGACCAGTACAACCACAGTCTTCTACTGTTGGTTACTGGGAGGTGACCAGTACAACCACAGTCTTCTACTGTCAGTTACTGGAAGGTGACCAGTACAAACACAGTCTTCTACTGGTGGTTACTGGGAGCTGACCAGTACAACCACAGTCTGCTACTGGTGGTTACTGGGAGCTGACCAGTACAACCACAGTCTTCTACTGTTGGTTACTGGGAGGTGACCATTACAACCACAGTCTTCTACTGTCGGTTACCGGGAGGTGACCAGTACAAACACAGTCTTCTACTGTCGGTTACTGGCAGCTGACCAGTACAACCACAGTCTTCTACTGTCGGTTACTGGGAGGTGACCAGTACAAACACAGTCTTCTACTGTCGGTTACTGGGAGCTGACCAGTACAACCACAGTCTGCTACTGCTGGTTACTGGGAGGTGACCAGTACAACCACAGTCTTCTACTGTCGGTTACTGGGAGGTGACCGCTACAACCACAGTCTTCTACTGTCGGTTACTGGGAGGTGACCAGTACAAACACAGTCTTCTACTGTTGGTTACTGGGAGCTGACCAGTACAACCACAGTCTGCTACTGGTGGTTACTGGAAAATGAGCAGTAGGTGGTGGTGTTACTGGACCAGTGTGTCTCTATGGAGGTGGTGGTGTTACTGGACCAGTGTGTCTCTATGGAGGTGGTGGTGTTACTGGACCAGTGTGTCTCTATGTAGGTGGTCGTGTTACTGGACCAGTGTGTCTCTGTGTAGGTATTAGTGTTACTGGACCAGTGTGTCTCTATGTAGGATGGTGGTGTTACTGGACCAGTGTGTCTCTATGGAGGTGGTGGTGTTACTGGACCAGTGTGTCTCTATGTAACTGTTGGTGTTACTGGACCAGTGTGTCTCTATGTAGGTGGTGGTGTTACTGGACCAGTGTGTCTCTATGGAGGTGGTGGTGTTACTGGACCAGTGTGTCTCTATGTAGGTATTAGTGTTACTGGACCAGCGTGTCTCTATGGAGGTGGTGGTGTTACTGGACCAGTGTGTCTCTATGGAGGTGGTGGTGTTACTGGACCAGTGTGTCTCTATGTAGGTATTAGTGTTACTGGACCAGCGTGTCTCTATGGAGGTGGTGGTGTTACTGGACCAGTGTGTCTCTATGGAGGTGGTGGTGTTACTGGACCAGTGTGTCTCTATGTAACTGTTGGTGTTACTGGACCAGTGTGTCTCTATGTAGGTGTAGGTGTTACTGGACCAGTGTGTCTCTATGTAGGTGTTGGTGTTACTGGACCAGTGCGTCTCTATGGAGGTGGTGGTGTTACTGGACCAGTGTGTCTCTATGGAGGTGGTGGTGAGGTGGGTGTTGTCTGAGCTCCTTTCAGAGTGAATGAGAGTCAGCAGGGCTGTTGTGTCAGAAAGAAACAATAAAACCTGGTTGAACCCAAGTTTTACTTACTGATGTAGTACTACCTGTTGGTGAAGGTCTTCTGCTATATGCCAGCAATAGAAACTGTCTTAAAGGACATGTGCTTGTCTGGAAATGTTCAGGATTTCAGCTTTAACTTCACAGGAATCACAGGAAAACTTATTCCTCAGTAAGACTCCATTGTGAAATTTCAGCCCTCATTCATGAATATCATTTACATGCAGGTTCAAGAGGGGTTTAGGTTCGGTACCTTCCATGTAATATACTGACACTTGGACAACATCATCCATATTTGAGGCCATTGGATAAGAATGGGCGGCACGGTGGTGCAGTGGTTCGTGCGGTCGTCTCACAGCAAGAAGGTTCTGGGTTCGAGCCCTGGGGTAGTCCAACCTTGGGGGTCGTCCCGGGTAGTCCTGTGTGGGTTTCTTCCGGGTGCTCCGGTTTCCTCCCATAGTCCAAAAACATGTAGGTCAGGTGAATCAGCCATATTAAATTGTCTCTAGGTATGAATGTGTGTGTGTGTGTGTGTGTGTATGTGTGTGTGTGTGTGTGTGTGTGTGTGTGTGTGTGTGTGTGTGTGTGTGTATGTGTGCGCGTGTATATGTCAGCTCTATGTGATGGTCTGGCAGCCTGTCCAGGGTGTCTCCCCGCCTGCCGCCCAATGACTGCTGGGATAGGCAGGATAAGCGGTTTGGATAATGGATGGATTGATGGATGAGAATGGGCTCCTGATCTTCAAAACGAGGAGCGGAGGGATTCCAGCTTCCTTTGTTTAGAAGTAACTTTTCTTTTATAAGCTTTTCAGTGGCTCTGACCCAGCTCAGCTTGGACTCTTCCAGCAAACAACTGACCCTGTTCACAGAAATAACATCCACTGTACTGGCTACCGGGTCCTGGCAGGGTCGTACCAGGACCAAGGGCACATGCACATGCACACACACGTCTGAAGTGGTTCATATCACCAGTGAACTGGAGGAGTGAATCACTGGATTGAGTTGATAGGCTCCACATATCTGAGTTCATCACGCAGGACCTGCTGCACTATGCATGAGAGCCATTTACATTTAGTGGGCAGACGACCTACATAGATACTAGCTACATGGGGGGGGGGGGAAAGAGAGAGGGAGAGTCTGACTGAATATAGTCAGCCAGTCAGTGGCAAAGAAGCTAGTCATTTCAATAATACTTTATTATATTTATTATTATTATTGCTCTATGTGATGGCCTGGCTGCCTGTCCAGGGTGCCTCCTGCCTGCTGCCCAGTGACTGCTGGGATAGGCTCCAGCATCCCCGTGAACCTGAGAGCAGGATAAGCGGTTCGGATAATGGATCCATAGATGGATTATTTTTATCAATAATATAGTAATAATAATAATAATAATAATAATGCACACCCCTGTGTGCTGCTAATGGGCATTTGACAACTATTATTAGTTGGTATAAATATCAACAGTTAAAGGTACAATCCATAATGTCATGTGCCACCATGGTTATGTGGAGTACTGCAACAACACGAGTGATCCGTGACAAGAAGAAACATGACGTCTCTCTCCATCGAGTCAACTTTGTGAATTTGTTTGAGAAATGGAGAAAACTGAACGCCTCAGAAAGGAACTGAAGATGATGTGGCATTGGCTCGTGTTCTTATTTAAAAGTAATAAAGCGTTACGAAGTCTGACCAAAACCCCGGCAGACGTACTGTGTGCAGGGGGTGTCCGGGTAGCATTGCGGTCTATTCCGTTGCCTACCAACACGGGGATCGCTGGTTCAAATCCCTGTGTTACCTCCAGCTTGGCCAGGCGTCCCTACAGACTTACCTCCAGCTTGGCCGGGCGTCCCTACAGACACAATTGGCTGTGTCTGCGGGTGGGAAGCCGGATGTGGGTATGTGTCCTTGTCGCTGCACTAGCGCCTCCTCTGGTTGGTTGGGGTGCCTGTTCAGGGGGGAGGGGGAACTGGGGGGGAATAGTGTGATCCTCCCACGTGCTACGTTCCCCTGGTGAAACTCCTCACTGTCAGGTGAAAAGAAGCGGCTGGTGACTCCACATGTATGGGAGGAGGCATGTGGTAGTCTGCAGCCCTCCCTGGATCAGCAGAGGGGGTGGAGCAGAGACTGGGACGGCTCGGAAGAGTGGGGTAATTGGTCAAGTACAATTGGGGAGGGGGGAAAAAAAAGGGAAAAAAAAGAAGAAAAAAAAAAGAAGAAGTACTGTGTGCATCGGGTGCAGACTGTACCTTTAGTTATAATCCAAGTAGTATTGTTCAGTAACGGACTTCCTTGTGACTGCTGAATGTTTTACAGTTTACCTTTTTTTTTTTGGTGGAAACGCCTTCGGCTGCCAAGTCTGGTGAGGAGTTCTGAGTCTGGCTAATCTGCTTGGTCGGGGGGCAAACCTGAGTAAAAGCATATAAAAAGTCCAAACTTAGGAAGAGAGTTAATTTCATCTACATAATACATGCACTGCTTTTTACCACCACGGTCAGAGCCGTGTTTAAATTGAGCCATATGGGGCAGGGTGGGTCTTTACCGCCGCCGACATCTCGGATAAAACAGCCTCATTTACATTATGCATCGCTGTGAGAGCTACCAGACAGCTTTTTACAACTTCTGGATGAAGGGCTCGGAGGGGTGGGATGGGGTGAGATGATGAATTAAGGCCATTTTGGATTAAGAGAAATGCTCCCCCCTCCACTTCATTACAGGCCGGGACATGCTAATGTGTCGTAACTGAATAAAGCTGACCTAGAACCATGATTCTCACCACAAGGTGATGTGTGGAAATCGCATGTAGGTCCATGTGAGCTGGCCACGACACTGACATCAAGTAACATAAATATTCTGTACCTGCCTTATTCAATTCAGGGCACTGGGATACACAAAAAAATGTGTTTTTTAGAGGTACTGGGAGACTTACATATCCCCAAAAGACTTCCAAGTCCTTCAGACCATATCTGGATTTTGTCTTTGTTGAAATGAACAGGACTTCATGGATCCTGTGTGTCAGTTGTTCTGATTCTAGGATATATTGAGTGTAAGTAGAGAATACACATGGCAGTTACAGAATGTGATGCAAACAACCGTGTCATCGCTCCATGTCAAACCTGTATTTCCTAAAACACCACCCTCGGGAGCCTGTCAACAGCCCAGCCAAACAGCTACACTACATGTGTCATCCTGTTGTCATCTTTAATGTGGATGTAATGTAAGCAGCTAATGATGCCATGATGCCAAACAACAGAGGAAGGGGTGGAGGAACGAGTCAGAGGACATGCTTGTGTTGTAAAACATAAATAGTGACACTAAATTTTGCTAAGCGACGTAACATTAGCAATTCTCTACTTTTTTACGCAACGTGTATACCTACCACAATCCATCAAATAATACACAATCAAGGCATAAATGAAAGTCCAAATAGTAAAAAAAAAAAAAGAAAGAAAAAAAACAACAACACAGGACCCTGTGCTTTCCTCCAATGAGTTTAAATGCCGGAAGATCTCCCACACATGGGTAGCATAGTTATGTCACACTTTAGAGTTTGTGACTTTTCCAGTTGTGACATCACAACCAGGAAGTCAACACAACATTTCACTCGTTTATTTAAAAGAGTGCGGAAGCTTACAGTAATTTGGTTTGATGTCGCTTTTATTTCCTATGCAGAGAACCTGTTAATCACGACGTTATACTCTTGGAGCTGATTGGCTGTTGACACATAGCCTGAATCTGAGACTCTTACGAGATGGAAAGGTCAGTATCTGAAATGGAAAATGTAATCACTCGGCACCATGGCGCGATCAAAAAACACTTTTCTTTCTTTTGAAAAGGGGTGCATCATCTGCATAAGCACATCCACAAGTTAACCAGATGAGGGCTGCAAACAGCCAGCTGGGGTATTTATGATAGAGATGCCTGCACATCTGTGAGCTGCTCTCTCCCCAGCCACTGTCACTCACACCAGTCTTTTATTCTGTACATCTCATCCAGAGAGCGCGAGTAACCCTACAGGAAATAATGAACGGACTCATTTCTAATTCCTCTGCCTTCTGAAACAGGAGTGTTGATAGATAAAGGCTCCGGTGCTGTTGTCTCATCAGACCCTGAAACAGTTTTTCTACTGCACACGTTCAGTTTTTACCAGTTCGACCAATTCTGAAGCCCAGCTGGGTTGAAGGACATGACCTTAAATTGGATTTTATAAGCAGACCTGTGCGAGACCAGCGAAGAGATATCAACAACAGCAAACGTCTGTGACTCTTAAAAGACACTACACATATGTCTCGATGCATGCTCAATAATCCAGGTAAGAACATCACAGAAGGTTGGGTCAGTTCATCTGGACATAACGTTTGTTAACTCATTCAGTTCATCACTCAACTAAGTGACCTCTTCCATCTAAACCGACTGCAGGTGTACCCACCCTTATCAACAATACAGTGGCATCTTCTTCTTCTTGTTCCCTGTTTCTCAGGGGTAACCACAGTGGATTTGACAGTTTCCATCGGTAGCCTGTGAGGGCACAGCACCAATGGCGGCCGTTGTTAACCTGGGACTCGACCGAACTCATATGGAGCCTCGACTGATCCGATATGGTCTTGTCAAACTGCATAATGATTTGGCGAAATTTTACATCAGATGCCCTTCCTGACACAACCACTAACCCTATGGACAGGGGTACAGGTAAAGTGCTGGATGCCATCCCAGTATTCACTGACTTACGCCCACGCCTGTCGACAAACTGTATTGTCCTATAAACAATACACGGGCATAACGACCAAAACCAATGACCAGTTTCATATGCAAATAGGCGTGACCATTAACTAGAGTTTCAACGGCCATGTGTACAATTCACAGAGGATTTGGGAATGTTTGCAATCACAGCATTGTAAGATGGTGACAGATGTACTCTTAGGCGTCTTGGCCAGTTTCCCCGATATACAAGTCACGGCAATCCTCTCGGCACAAACAGAGCAATATAGTGTACGCTGTTAAGTGCCAGGAGGACTGCTGTGACTTGTACATCAGGGAAAACAAACAGACCAAGAGTTCTAGGCCAAGAGGTCTAAGGGCCCAGACACACCAAACTGACTAGCGGCGACGAGGGCCAAATGTTGCGTCGCCTGCCATCTGGGCCAAAAAGTAGCACTTGAACACACCGCAAAGACTACAGCTGATGGCCAACTAGCCAACTAGCATGTACGTTCTGCACTGATTCGCTATGCTGAACAGCCAATCAAAGCGATCTCTCTCACCAACGGGCTCTGCCCATTCATTCAACATGCTGAATCGGATTCAACACACTGAAATAGCCGAAAAGCTGCTGACAGGGGCCCGACTAGTGCCAACGGTACGGGACACACTGCAAAAACTGGGGTCACAGACACTCATCGACAGCCTGACACTAGCCGACACCCAGCCATTGGCCTGGTGTGTCAGAGTCCTCAGACTGAAGAGGTCACTTAGATGATGATGAAACGTTTCTCTCAATAAACGTTGTGTCCAGATTAACTGACTCACCTTTCTGTGACACTAAACATATCTAATTATCTAATTCACAGAGTGTATATCTATATATATCTATATATCTATCTATCTATCGAAATCTATCTATATACATATATATATACATATATATATATATATACTGTGTTCTATCACACATTTAAATGTCCCCGAAATAAACAATACCAGACGAGTATTGTCTGACTCAGCGACAGGTTAACACAAACTGTTCATAGATGTGAGACATGACTAATATTTGAGTGAAGAACTGCTCACTTCTATGGATTTTGGGTCTTTACATGTCCTTGTTTCAACCAAATCCAGAATCAGATTTACACTGTTCAGTTCTCGCCTTCTCTCATTTTCTCTGTTAAATTCAATCACTTCCTCAACTGCGTCGCCTGTTTGTGTGTTTTTAAACGTTGTTACTCTCCAAAATGTTCTTGAAGGGTCCACAGGAATCTACAGCAGTGGAAAGAGAGACCACAGCCCTTGTGAAAGAGACCAAAACCTTTTCACCAAACCTGTTAGTCGTTACGGGAAAAGACTGAATGTTCCCTCCAAACACCCATCAGCCGCTCCATTCTACTGAAGGTGAAAAGAAACAAACTTGATGTCCTAATGTTGTCTCGGTCCCCCTGCACGTCCAGCACAGCAGAATGTACACACCCATGTTTTGCAAAATGTTTTGGTTTGGATGCTGTTTTTAAATGGGATTTACCCCGTGAACCCTACTGTGCTCATTAGCCTCCATGACTTTCCCACTCTGTCTGTCTGTCTGTCATCTGTTGTGGTCCTATTCTGACCCTCTGCTGAAATGTAGAAAGCCGTACAGAACGAGTAAATCCAACTGAAGAACTGTTCCCAGTGTTCAGAGTCACTGGGAAATGTCAAGCTCACATCAGCAGGTTGATGTTGGTCCAGAGCCACTGGTACTTTCACTCTGTCTCTGTCTCTACCTGTCTGTCCCTCTGGCTTCGCCTGTCAGTCTTTCTACCTGTCTGTCCCTCTGGCTTCGCCTGTCAGCCTCTCTATCTGCTGGCCTGTGTGTGTGCGTCTCTGTGTGTGCATGTGTGTCTGTGTACGGTATATACTGTGTGTGTGTGTGTGTGTGTGTATAAACAGTAAATACATATATCTACACACACACACACACACACACACACACACACACACAGTATATATCTATATATATGTGTGTGTGTGTGTGTGTGTGTCTGTGTACGGTATATACTGTGTGTGTGTGTATAAACAGTAAATATATATATCTACACACGCGCACACACACACACACACACACACACACACACACACACACACATACACACGAGTATATATCTATATATATATATGTGTGTGTGTGTGTGTGTGTGTGTGTGTGTGTGTGTGAGGCCACCGGGAGTGCTGGTTGTGCAGCACAGGAGGAGCCAAGACGCCATGATCTGCCTCATAAACCTCTAGACACCGTGTACGTGTGTATGCATGTAGCAAGTGTGTGTGTGTGTTTTTGTGTGCAGGTGTGCATTTGGAGGACAATTTGTATATAAATGCTTACAAGTAAAAGGCGGAGGTTATGTATTAGTGTGAATGTGAACATGTATGTGTGTACATGTTTAACTATCCTAATGTGGACCAAATGTCCTCATTAGGATAGAAAAACCAGAAACCACCTACCTTGTGTGGACATTTTAGAGGTCCTCACAAGGAAAAGGGTCTATTTTAGGGTTAGGACTTGGTTTTAGGGTTACGGTTAGAATTAGGGTTAGGTTAAGGTTAGGGTAAGGGTTAGGGTTAGGCATGTAGTTTGCGTGGTTAAGGTTAGGGTTAAGGGCTAGGAAATTAATGTAGTCAATGAGGGGTCCACGCAAGGATAGTGAAATGAGTGTGTGTGTGTGTGTGTGTGTCTGCTTGTGTGCACTGCTGCAGCCAAAGCAGGAGTCTTTGCTGAATCATCTCCTGTTGGTGTGTTTACTGAGCAACCATTGCCCCCCCCCCACACACACACACTTTAATGACCAGTTACCACAAAATACACACATACATACATATTAACACATGTCACATTTAAAACAGTAAAACAGATCAAGCCCACACACTCCTGCTCTCACAAACTGACACATGCACATGTGCATTTTAACATAAGCCCCCCCCCCCCCACACACACACACACACACACAGCCAAAAGAAGCAGAGCAGAGCTCAGCTGGCAGCTCTTCATTGCTGAGTAATCACTGGAAGGTTTTACAGGGGCTGGAAACACTGAGGTTTTCCTTCTCTCTCTCTCTCTCTCTCTCTCTCTCTCTCTCTCTCTCTCTCTCTCACACACACACACACCTACTATTAAATGTTCTGGTCTCTCCTTCTATGGTCATATTTAAATTGGAGAAAAACTTCTCTAAGAGTCCTTTCATCTGAAAAAGCTCCAGCTACCCGTCTGTCTGTTGGTCTGCCTGTCTGTCTGTTGTGTCTGTCTGTCTGTCTGTCTGCCTGTTGTGTCTTCCTGTCTGTTTGTTGGTCCATCTGTGTATCTGTCTGTCAGTCCATTTGTTTGTTGGTTTGTCTGTCCGTCTGTCTGTCTGTTGGTCTGTCTGTTTGTTGGTCTATCTGTCAGTCCATCTGTCCATCTGTTTGTTGGTCTGTCAGTCTGTCTGTCTGTGGGTTTGTCTGTCTGTCGGTGTGTTTCCCTACATCTTACAATCTATGTGTACCTCTCCATTCTTTTTTTTTTTATTTCTGATTTTTTTCCCTTCTTCTCCCAATTTAGGGGCCAATCGATCCCTATTTTAATTCAAACACCCACCCTCGTACTGCATGCGTTCGCCAACTGCATCTCTCCGGCCGGCAGTCTCGAAGGAGACGCCTCCCCACTTTCGTGACAAGGCGACTCCAGGCCGAACCATGTATTGGTGACATCCAATATGTAAAATGGCATATCTCTGGTTCTGTTTGGACTAGAACAATAATATTGGTATCTCTAGAAAGTTAACATTCTCCTCTGTCTTGTCATAATGGCTGACATGAAATTTAGGGAGGCCACAGCCCCGCTAAAAGCAATCTAATAACGTCCATGCCTGCCATGGCCACTACGGGGTTAATTTTCAGTGGCTCCATATCCAAATTTCTCCTAAATATATTAAGTTACATATTAACCAAGTTTGGTGCTTTTATCACAAAATGCACAAGCCTTATGAATATTGGAGCAAAGTTGCCCCACTATTCAACCTTCACTAATGTAGTAATGTGTGTTGGTAATGGTCTTCTACCAGCTTGTTCTGTCACATCTGCTGGTTAGACACAACCCCTTAACTTCTTCTTCTAACTCAACACTACCTGCCTTCCTCTTCCTCATCTGGCTGCTGTGATGAAGATGAAAACACTATGCACCCTATAATTTTTTCACATTAGATAAGCTGTTGTTTTAAATACACCTGTGTGTGTGTGTGTGTGTGTGTGGCTATAGTGGTCAGGACTTGAGGGAGCGCTGTGTTTGATCTCTACTGAGTCATCAGAGAACAGAAAGGGAGCGGACACCTTGTTGTGGTCATAGTGCTGACACACACACACACACACACACACACACACACACACACACACACACACACACACAGTGAGAGAGAGAGGAGAGAGAGAGAGAGAGTCTTTGGTTGCTAAATGAATCTGCGTTGGTAGTAAGCAGTTTTGTAAGTCACTAGAGCCTATATATATATATATATATATATATATATATATACACACACACACACACACACACACACACACACACACACACACACACACACATATACACACATATATAGGACCTACAGACTTTTAATACAGACACTGATTTTAATATTTGAGTATTTAATATCTGGTAATGATCTATCGGCCAATATTCTTTTTTTCCCATAAACATAAGCAAAGATTTTCCTTAACATTTGTTGTGTAGTTATTTAAGAGTCCTCACCAAGATGATGACATAACGCAGTTTAAAAATAAACTTGTTTTATAGTCATAAATACCACTACCCCTAACCCTAAACCATGTTAAACTGTACAGTAAACTGATACAGTGACCGAGAGTCAACGCTGCTGTTGAATGCATGTCATACTACATGACTGTCTGCAACGAGGACTGGCAACTTTGGGATTTCACACCGCACGTTTGAAAGAGAAGCTAGCTAGCTTTGTTTGGCTACCAAGCCATATTAGATACTTGTTCAGCTCACATTTATTTACGTGGCCCCTCTTGTTTAATAGTTTCTAATGCACCGATTATAACCACAGACATGCAAGTTAGAACGATCAGTTTCATATGCAAATATGGTCACACCCCTATTTGCATATGAAACTGATCATTGGTTTGGGTCGTTATGCCACTGTATTGTTCATAAGGGTGGGATACCTGCAGTCAGCTGAGACTGAAGAGGTCACTTAGATGACTAAAGAAGGTTGAATCTGTTCATTTGGACACAACGTTTATCGACAGATACGTTCCATCACTTTGGTCCTGGGTACGACGTTAAACTGCAACCGTCGGGTCGTCGGCGACTAAACCGACACCCCCACTTCAACCCTTGGGTTCTTGTGAGGAGGGTGTGTGGACACCCAGCAGGACTAAAAAAAAAAACCTGTCAAGGGCGTTTGAGTTCCTCTGTGAACCAACTGCCATCCATACCTGAAGAGAGGATAGGGACCACCAGGTACTGCCCCCTACTGACACACAATGATGACTCAACCAGACTCAATCATCATAAACGGTGGAAGAGACTTGTTGAGGCATCAGCTGTGCTCCTATGACCTCCATAGGTTACAGAACTGATGATGATGATGATGATTCCATCAGTTAGATGAGTGATGAAACGTCTGTTAATAAACGTTGTATCCAAATTAACTGATTCAACCTTGTTTGACCTGACTTGACTCCATGTAGACAGAATAAGTTAAACGCTATAGTTTAACTGCTCATTAACATTAGCGATCTTGCACCGATAAACATGTTATTAGCTAGCTTTGTGGGTAACCTAATTTAGCAATGGTGTTAAAAGCTACTTTAGGCGATGTTGCCAGAGACTTTTTAGAAGTGATGAGAGAGAAATGATAGGATTGTTGTTTGTTTACTCGCTAGAATTGCCACACTATTTCATAAATAAACCTACAATCAAGTTTGGCCTACACCACTCAACTGACGGTACCAGCCTTCTTGTTACAGCAGCAAAAGCAGGCATGGTGGACATGAAAGTTGTCAGGCTTATTTAAACTAAGAGGAGAAGTGATGGGGGATAGTTATTATTATTTAAGTAATGACTTTCACTCTACAATTATCAACTACCATGAACACAAGTCATCTCTGTCATGGGCTACGCTGCACTGCAGTGAAGTTAGTTTGAAGTTGCATATTCGACCCACTTTCACTCCAGATCCAGCGGCTTCTTCTTACTCAGTTTCACCCAGTGTTGGCAGTAAGAGGACGGTTAGCTCACCTCCGAGCGCTCGCGCCTAACCACAGGGGAAGCTGCTGGATCTGGAGTGAATGTCTGTCAAACAACCAACTTAAAACTAACTTCACTGCAGTCTATTCTGCTTGACTCTGCTCGGGTCAGCTGATTGCTGGGATTTGTGGCGTTCTAAACACGTGTGTTGCCAAAACTGGAGTAGCAAACTACACAATGATAATCAAAAGTCTCTCCACTTCTTTTTTAATCATCATTTACAGGCTGTTATCAATGTCGATACTAATTTATCTAATTAGCTCCTATCAGCCGATAAAATTGGCACACGGATTTATCGGTCAGAAGTCACACCAATAAAGCACCTCTGAATTGAATAAATGTGATTGAAAGAGAAGAAGGAAAGGCAAAGTCGAATTTGTGTGTGTGTGTGCTGGCCTGTTCACATTTATGTTAAACAACTCATCCTTTGATCAAAGCTCTTCAAAGCCCCCTCAAAGTTTTACAGTCATTTATACACACACACACACACACACACACACACACACACACACACACACACACACACACACACACTCTGTTGAAAGAATAATATTCTTGACAGAATGAAACAAAGACATAAATGCTGTTTGCTCACCAGTGCTTCTGCTGTGAACACGGACTGCAAGACAGATGAACTTCCTGAGAGTAGACGAGCTCGACGTTTCCTGTCATGATTCAGGTCGTCTCTCCTCCATCCTGCCATCATCCTCACGTCTAACACCCACCTCAGAGTACAGACAACCTCTTCTCAAATGCTTTTTTCCTTTTAATGTCACTGTATGAGTCCAGAGAGACGAGCCCGTTCTCAGCCTGTGGCATCATACTGTACACAGTGTATGTTTGTGCTGTGTATAAAGTGTTGATGTACGCAGATGACACCATTCAATATGTGGTATGAGATGCGGCAGGTTAACCTCAAGCTAACCTGGTGGTTACTCACCTTCAGAAAGGAGGGTTGAAGGTCCACAGTGGAGTGTGTGTAACATGCTGTGTGTCTCCATGCAGAGGCAGTGTCCTATCACACCAGGTGTAAACATAGCGAGACGCTGACATCACCACAGACCCTGCTGATAGACACCAACTGACCGAGCCCTGCATCTCTGACACGCAGCTTAAGAAAGAACGAAAGAAAGACAGAAAGAAAGAAAGCTACTTTAAGTTGTCATTGTATTCTTACAGTGAATGTGTTCTCTGCATGTAACCATCCATATATAGTATAGCAGTGGGCAGCTGCAGCACCCGGGGACCAACTCCAGTTCTTCTTTCCATTGCCTTGCTCAGGTGCACAGACAGGAGTATTAACCCTAACATGCATGTCTTTTTGATGGTGGGAGGAAACCGGAGCACCCGGAGGAAACCCACGCAGACACGGGGAGAACATGCAAACTCCACACAGAAAGGACCTGGGACGGCCTGGGGTTCGAACCCAGGACCTTCTTGCTGTGAGGCAACAATGCTAACCACTGAGCCACCGTGCTGATCAAGAGCTTTCCAGTCTACAGCAAGAAAGACAATAATAAGAATTTTGGAACTGAAGAATAAAGACAGAGACCGAAAACAGAAGGATAGACAAGGAGAGAATGGCAGAAAGAAGGACAAAGAATGAAAGAAAAAGGACATAAAGTCAGATGATGTGAAGCAGCACTGTCAGTGAGCAGAAAATGAAATGCATATCCTGAGTCCTGAGAGAGAGAGACAGACAGACAGACAGACAGAAGTGGAGGAAACAGGTTTAAGATGGTGATAAAAAGACGACATGAAATAATTTCTCTCAGCAGCAGGAACCCTGATCCTGTTCCCCACCTCCCTTTATTGGTGTGTGTGTGTGTGTGTGTGTGTGTGTGTGAGATACAGACACACACAGGGAGGGTTCTGTCTCACATGTGTACAGTGAACTCTGCTGACATTGACAGTGTGTCTGTCTGATCCACGATGTCGACACCCGGCCCCTCCACTTGTTTAATTTAACTCCCACGTTACTTTCACTGCATTTACACTACGTCTACATACACCCAAACAGGCCAAGTCTAACTCCACACACACACACACACATACACACACACAGAGCTTATGTTTCCTTCTGTACAAAACATTTCTAACTAAAGAAAAACCGGGCCTTGCTCTCTTGTCTGTCTCTCTCTCTGTCTGTCTCTCTCTGTCTGTATGTCTCTCTCTGCCATGAGGATTTACCAACCAACTAACTGTGTGAACTTGTTCATCTCCAGTTGTGTTCTTGTGTTTTTATGAAACTTGATGCTTTTTGTTTCTGGTTTTGTCCATTCAGGCTGACGTGCGGAGTGTGGAGGACGGGCAGTCTGTCTTCATGTGTGCAGCTCCCCCCCCCCCCCCCCTGTTTCTCCCCAATTGTATCCGACCAATTACTCCACTCTTCTGAGCCATCCCAGTCGCTGCTCCACCCCCTCTGCCGATCCGGGGAGGGCTGCAGACTACCACATGCCTCCTCCCATACATGTGGAGTCACCAGCCACTTCTTTTCACCTGACAGTGAGGAGTTTCACCAGGGGGACGTAGCGCGTTCCCCCTTCCCCCTGACGGACCAGAGGAAGCGCTAGTGCAGCAACCAGGACACATACCCACATCCGGCTTCTCACCCGCAGACATGGCCAATTGTGTCTGTAGGGACGCCCGACCAAGCCAGAGGTAACATGGGGATTCGAACCAATGATCCCCATGTTGGCAGACAACGGAACAGACCGCCATGCCACCCTGTGTTACCTCATCCTCTTACACTTTCACATGACGTCACTCTTTCATTTCACCCTTTTCCTAAATAATTGTCATATGATGACAACCACACTCATCCTCTTACACTTTCACATGACGTCACTCTTTCATTTCACCCTTTTCTTAAATAATCGTCATATGATGACAACCACACTCATCTTATTGAGTGTCTTGGCTCAAAGGCTCCGTGTCAGTGTGCTGTAGCTGTCACTCACCTCACCCCAAGGTTGACGGATAGTTTCCCCAGTTTGCTTTTTGCACGTTAATGTGCGTTTGACTTTGAAGGAAAATATTTCAATAGGACACACCGGCTGATTTTTTCGAGTCACGTTTCATTTGAATCATATCGCCGTAAATCACATTTCACTCCCCGATGTCATCACAAAACATTTCACTCCCCCATGTCTTCACAACTCATTTCACTCCCCAGTGTCGTCACAACACATTTCCCTCCCCAATGTCTTCACAATCACATTTCACTCCCCCATGTCTTCACAACACATTTCCCTCCTCGAGGTCTTCACAATCACATTACATCCTCCAACATGTAAAGACACATGTCAGTTGTGCGACACCCTCCATCCATACAGCATCGACTCAGATGAGGGGAGTCCACAGAAAAACTCACCAGGTCAAACTGAAGTGATGAACGTCAGGAGTGTGTGATGCTCTCTGTCCTCCAGCTGCCGAAACACCATCACACACACACACACACACACACACACATCCACATAGTATGAATGACATCAGTAGTCTATTTTGGCATTACCACATAGCATGGCCTCAGGGCATGTTTCAGACAGTGTTGTGATGATTTCAGCACACACACACACACGCGCCCAGCTGTCACACAGACGACAGTGATGCATTACACACTGACACATGTAGTGCGTGCGCACAGGACTCCTCAGCACGTGCACAGAAGCTGGTGTGTGTTTGTGGTGAGGGATCAGTCGGGTTGTGCAGCTGCAGGACGTGCACGGCTGTGCAGCTTCTGGATCTGGACGACAGTCTCTGTTCTCTCTGTTTCTTTACTCCTCCACCTTCTCTCACTATCTCTCTCTCTCTTCAGACAAAACTGTCTGTCTGTTATGTTCTCGTTCAGTCTCCCACAGTTGCAGCTGGGACCAGCTGGGTACCCCCACAGCTCTGTTACTGGACATGAACACACAGAGTACACACACGCTGTCAGAACACACTCAGCTATACATGCTTAATGTGAAACCAGCTAGTTTCTGAGCTAACATCACTAACATTTTACATTACAGGCCTTCATTACACAGAACTACTGAATGAGTGGTTAAACTAAAGCAGATGTAGCGGTGATGTGACTACGGTGTAGCTGTGATGTGACTACAATGGAGCTGTGATGTAGCTGTGATGTAGCTGTGATGTAACTGTAATGTAGCTGTGATGTGGCTATGATGTAGCCGCAATGTGGCTGTGATGTAACTGTGATGTAGCTGTGATGTGACTACAATGTAGCTATGATGTAGCTGTGATGTGAATACGATGTAGCTAAGATGTAGCTGTGATGTGACTACGATGGAGCTGTGATGTAGCTGTGATGTAACTGTGCTGTAACTGTAATGTAGCTGTGATGTGGCTATGATGTAGCCGTAATGTGGCTGTGACGTAACTGTGATGTAAATGTGATGTGGCTATGATGTAGCTGTGATGTAACTGCGATGTGGCTATGATGTAGCTGAACTCTGATGTAGCTGTGATGTAGCTGTGATGTGGCTATGATGTAGCTGTGATATAACTGTGATGTAGCTGTAATGTAACTGTGATGTGATGTAACTGTGATGTAACTGTGATGTAGCTGTGATATAACTGTTATGTAACTGTGTTGTGATGTAGCTGTGATATAATTGATGTGATGTAGTTGTGATATAACTGTTTTGTAACTGATGTGATGTAACTGTGATGTGATGTAGCTGTGATGTAGCTGAACTGTGGTGAGAGGGGCTTTAGTACCAGGTGACTGTGGAATGTGGGGTCATGTGTACGATGGTTATGTTAATATTCACCTCCTGATCAGCTGTAATAGATAACGACTATTCTTCCCTGTGACACAAAAGTGGTCAAACTGCTATAGATACTCAATACTGGTGTCAGTCATAGTGTTTGATGTAGATCATATTCAACAGCACATTACACTGACAAGGAAGCAAAGTACAGATCTAGAAAATACTCTATTTCACTCATATTACTCAGTAATTACACTTCAATTACATGTATTTACTCCTACATTACTGGTTTATTCTGTGTAATGACCAGTGTGCAACTCAAAGTGTTAGCAGGAAATCAACGAACACCTCGATTTACTTCCCTAATGGCATTTGACAGACGGTCGTTACAGCCGACACGCCGTCTGACCAGACACACGCGCACACACACACACACACACACACACACACACACACACACACAGCCGGGTTAAAAGATGACATGTCAGAGCTGCATGCATGTTCACCATCTAAACTTCTGCTGTTGTTGATTTGCTCACATTGTTGTCATAGTTTAAATGTCAACTCCATATGACACACGTGTTTGTGTGCATGTGTGTGTCTGTGTACCTGTTTGTGTGCATGTGTGTGTTTGGATGTGTGCGTGTGTGTATGTGTGTGTTTGGGTGCATGTGTGTATGTGTGTGTGTGTATGTCTGTGTACCTGATGATGATGATGACCTGTGTTTGTGTGTGTCTGTGTGTTTGTGTGCATGTGTGTGTGCACGTGTGCGTGTCTGTGTACCTGTGCTTGTGTGCATGTGTGTGTGTGTATGCGTGATAGGTGTCTCACTTACAGTGTAAATGTATAAAGAGGTGTATTTCAAATAAAGATGTCAGAAGTACACAAACACACAAGGGGACATGACAGTATAGTAATAACTACAGTTCAGAAGCAGCTCAGAACACAGTAAACTGATTCTTAATATGAAACTGATCCTTAATATGAAACTGTTCATTTATATGAAACTGATCGTTTATATGAAACCGATCGTTTATATGAAACCAAACGTTTATATGAAACTGTTCATTTATATGAAACTGATCCACTTATATGAAAGCAAACTAGGACTTGGACAGTTGTGTATAAATGTGCAGAGGCAGTGTGTTGAGCCTCACTATTCATACTTATACTGCCACTCTGGCTGTGTAGAGGTGCAGGGCATTGGAAACAGCTTGAGGGCTCTTCCTGCGTGGTGTGTGCCAGTGGACCTATATGAGACTGTATGAGAGACTATGTGAGAGAGTATGTGAGAGACTATGTGAGAGATTATGTGAGAGACTACGTGAGAGACTGAGAGACTATGTGAGAGACTATGTGAGACTATGTGAGAGACTATGTGAGCCTGAGGTGTCTGTAACTCAGCCTGGATTAGCGGCTTAACGTGAGATCTGCAGCCAGATGTGTGGACACATACCACATACCTCCAGTCAAGTCAGGTCACGTCTGTCTCAACATCACAGCAGAGCTGCTCAGCCCGCAGCCTGTTCACACCGACAACACACGCACACTACGATACAGGCAACAAAATAGTGCAGAGGTCAAAGGTCAGGTACCACCGTGTAAGACGCAGAATCTGTGGGGAGAGAAGAAGAGAAGCAGGATGTCAAAGTGTTAGGAGGTATCAGAGTGACCGGAGGAGAAACGCTCTCATCAAAACCATTTTGTCAGGCGTCCAGGTAGTGTAGTGGTCTATTCCGTTGCCTACCCACACGGGGATCGCTGGTTCGAATCCCCATGTTACCTCCGGCTTGTCCAGGCGTCCCTACAGACACAATTGGCCGTGTCTGCGGGTGGGAAGCCGGATGTGAGTATGTGTCCTGGTCACTGCACTAACGCCTCCTCTGGTGGGTCGGGGCGCCTGTTCAGGGGGGAGGGGGAACTGGGGGGGGATAGCATGCTCCTCCCACACGCTATGCCCCCCTGGTGAAACTCCTCACTGTCAGGTGAAAAGAAGCGGCCGATGACTCCACATGTATTGGAGGAGGCATGTGGTAGTCCTCCCGGATCAGCAGAGGGGGTGGAGCAGCGACCGAGACGGCTTGGAAGAGTGAGGTAATTGGCCGGATACAGTTGGGGAGAAAAATGGGGGGGGGGGTTTGTCAGATGGACACTGAAAAATGTACACAGTGACAAATGACACGGGTGGTGGATGAGTAACGAGAAGGATGCTGGTTCAAATCCCAGTGACCACCAGTATAAGATGGGTTGTACTGGTCACTTCTGGGGCTGGAGTGTGTGAATATGCAACAGGAGCGTGCATGTTGGGAAAACATAATGAAATCATCTGAATTATGTTTTCAAGTCAATTTTACTTTTACAAAATGTCTGCAGGACAGAAACACTCTACAGCCATCACGTCATTTGAGTTGAGGTAAAAATCCCCCCACGGAAACTTTAAGGAGTTGGAAACACGGTAAACTATCACATTTTAGGAGTGTGTGTGTGTGTGTGAGAGAATCAGGAACCCTTTATTTGTCACTTCACCTCATAAATGAAATGCCCTTTTGGGACTGAACACCAGCCAGGATGACTGTCGGAACTGCTGGTCTGCATGGGCTAGCAGTTAGCTTAGCCTGCCCCGATTACACGTCCTGTCAGGCCGCCCTCTATGTTTCTTCCTCGGGCGCAGCTCCAAGCAGGGGCGCTGTGGCAACCGGACAAAGCAGACCAAGCCCTCCCAGCCGATCCAATGCCAGCTCTCCCAGCTAGACACCCTTGACACACCTCCCCACACTCCACACGACGACACCAAAAACACAGTCAATGCCAGGTGAGGCCGCCGCCAGACCGCTCTCGGTGTTATCGGAACTGCTGATCTGCGTGGGCTAGCAGTTAGCTTAGCCTGCCCCGCTTCCACATCCTATCAGACCGCCCTCGGTGTTACCTCCTTGGGCGCAGCTCCGGGCAAGGCCGCAGTCCCTGAGCCCAAAACGCAGCAGACCAAGCTCTCGCAGCCAATCCAGTGCCAGCTCTCCCAGCCAACAAACAAAGACGAAAATTTAGATGCGGACGTGGACAAAGACACTGCATGGACGGTACTGGGTGAAGCTGCCGCAAATGTGAAGTCACGCCACCATCTTCCCACACCGGTATTGGGTGAGGCCGCAGCAAATGTGAATTCGCGCCGCCATCTTCCCACACTGGAAGCGGAGAGAGAGAGAGACTATAAGATTGTTGTATGTGTCAGTTTGTTGGGCATCGACTGTTGTGCAAGGTACTCAAAACTTTCAGAGGTACACACTCAAATATAAAGATGTCCCAGTCAAATGTCAGCTCACTAACACACACACACACACACACACACACACATGCAACACAAAACTCAAACGTCAGCTCTTAGTAACAATGATGCAGAGTGAGTGAAGTGTGAAAAAAGACCACAGATGATGTCACCACGAGCTTCAAATGCCAGAAGATGTGACGACGAGGAGCCCCCGTGTTCACACCTGCTCCCCTCCTCCCCCTCTCTCTCTGGTCTGTCTTCCTCCCACGGCTCCATCCATCATTATTTGTGAATAGAAGCAAGGAAAAAGAGATCAAATGGAGAGAGAGAGAGAGAGACAGCCAGAAACACAGAGAGAGACAGAGGGAAAGAGACAGAGAGAGAGAGAGAGACAGAGACAGAGGAGGTAGAGAGAGGAGGTAAAAAGAGAGACAGAGAGAGAGGAGGTAGAGAGAGGAGGTAGAAAGAGAGAGACAGAGAGAAAGAGGGAGAGACAGACAGACAGAGAGAGAGAGACAGAGTGAGAGAGAAAGACGGATGAGTGAGAGACAGATGGATGAGCGGATGCTCAGAACATGAGCTCCTGAGGTTACGGGTGTATTTTGTATTTTAAAATGAGATAAACTACTTTGCATTGAACACGACGGGAAACTTCGAGAAACAACAACAAACTGAAAGAACTGACATAAGCAGGACAAAACTTTTGCAAAGGACATCCCCTGGCTGGCTGGCTAGCAAAACAAACCCCACTCGGATAGCTAGGAAAACACACAAAAAACAAAACAAAACAAAAAAACCACCAAGAAAAAGAAGGAACGAGAGAACAAAAAGAAACAGTTGCTCAGCCTGCATTTTGCTACACAGAGTGAGTTCACCACCACTAGTTTGTCCTTTATAATCTACATTTTTGAGCTAGCTAGCTGTAAAGGGCCGCCGCAGCTCCGTTACCCTGCTAGCTAGCTAGCCTGTAGTAACAGAGCAGAGCGGCAGAATATTTCAGTTTTTTTCTTCTTTCTCATTTTTTCTTTTTTCACATATTACAATTTTTGAGTTAGTTAGCAGGGTGAGAAAGCCCCCCCCCCCAATCAATCAAGCAAAGCAGCAGCGGCCCCACTTCATCCACTGTCCAGCTCTAGCAGAGTACCTGTAGAGAGAGAGAGACAGACAGAGAAAGGGGGAGAGATACAGGGAGAGAGAGACAGAGAGAGAAGGTAGAGAGCTGACAGGTGAAGGTTGGCTGAATTGATGCCAAAATAGATCAGAGAGAGGTGGATGGTACCTGGAGTGACTCACCTTGCTCTCTTTGTGTTTGTGTGTGTGTGTGTGTGTGTCCTGGATGAGAGAGTGGCAGGGGATTCCTTTTGTGTGTCACTCCCTACTTTCCTTTCCTCTCTCCCTTTCTCTCTCTGTCCCCCCGCAGGGAATGCGTCTCTGCTCCAGGTTAAAAAGTTGGCCTGAGGTTTTGGATATTTTATATTTTTGTGGAGATTTATTTTCCTCCATCACATTTGTTTCACTCGGGCTTTGTGTATTTGTGCTTTCATGAAATCTCACCAAAGAAAATGTCACGCCAAGTTTTGCATATGTGAATCTGAGACGCAGGGCGACAAGTGAACGAATGAATCAGCGAGTCAACAGAGGTGAACGAGTGAGTGAATCACTCTGTGGGGCAGAGGAGCGAATCACTTCCTGTTTCCTGCAGAGAAAATAAAGTACTTTCAAAGGTCAACACGTCAACAAAATGGAAGTTTTCAAAAACTTCTCGGAAGAGGTGCAGCTACACGTAAGCCCTTTTCCTCCTCAAAGAGCCTCATCAATCAAATGTGGGGGAATGTAAATATTTACTGCAGTTCACTGTCTGTAAAGGCCAAAGTAGTAGATCTGCAGTAACACAACAGATGTTCCCTAATCAGGCTCATTGGGGCTTTGTTATCTTGGCGAACAAGATGGCATCATGCAAAGAAATGAGGAAAAAAAAGACCTGAATGAAAGAGAAAGATGCTTTTCTTCACACCTTTACATAAAAATACCATGGAAGCTGGATTAACAGCAGCAGGTTACACACACACACAAACACACGCGCGCACACACACACACACACACAGGGAGAGGTGCTGCGTGCGTTACACAGGAGCTGCTAATTGTAACACCCGTCCCATGTAGCTATGTAAAAATCTGCCATGCGTAGTAGACTGTGGGCGGGCCTGGGTATGGTTTCAAAAGAAATGGCGCTACTCTCTTTTAAACTAAAATAACTGACGGTGCCTCCAAATAAATGTATGCTATATAATAAAGATATATCACTTAAATTTTGGTTTTGTCGCTTGTCCTCTAATTTTTTTTATCCTTTTAACAGTTATTAAACATTAATTACATATGAGCTGCGACACAACAAGGTTTCTCTAAAAGTAATGCCAAATTATGGTAGGCTATTTATTTACATAAAACAGAACCTCTCAAAATCACATCACGAATAAAGACAAATAGGACTAAATCCCAAATATGAATAAACACAAAATAATATCAAATAACATCAATCATAGGCCCACACACACTCACACACTCACACTGCAACCTATGGTAAACCGTAAACCAAACCCCCGTTGCAGGTCTGAGTCGTGGCTTGGGAGCGTGGAGGACTAGAAACTGTAGTGGCCGCTTCACTTGCTCACACCAGCAAAATAAAAAGCAAGTGCTCAGTACTCACAGGTCCAGGGGGCATTTAGAGGGGGCAGACGAGGGGAAACTGGGTGACGGGCGCTCGGCAGAGCGGGGAAGAACAGCAGCGAAGGAAGAAACAGCAGCGACAGCCAGCTAGCGTCCCAACAGAAACCAGTTCTCCAAAGTGGTCCAGCGGAGCTGTCCTCTCTTACAGCCACAACTCAGCCGTCCCCTGAATCAAACAAATCAGCTCGGCAACAGGTCCACACACCATTTCGTGTTGAGCTAGCAATAGCTTGTCTTAACCAATTCTTCAGAGCTGAGCTGACTGCTATTATGCTAATACTAATGGCTACTCGCAATTAGCAACACAACGCAAAGCTAACGGCTATTATGCTAATACTAATGGCTACTGGCAATTAGCAACACAACGCAAAGCTAACGGCTATTATGCTAATGCTAACGGCTACTCGCGATTAGCAACACAATACGTCTTTTTTACAAAACAACATGTAATCACAGTATGAAAAGCAATACACAATCTCATATTTACCTCTTGCAGATCACAAAAACCCGAACCCTTTGGATGACTGTTCGTCAACCACTCAGTTAGGAACACATTTTCTCTGTACAATCTGCACTGTTCACTTGACGGTGACCGTTCGCTTTTTGTCCCGTTCTCCAACGCGCCAGACCAAACCAAGCCCCGCCCCTCTACCCGAGAACGGAATTTGGATTGGCTATCATTTCAGAACATGCCAATTAAAACAAAGGAAAACGTAGATTGACATAATGCGGCTAATGAAGTGAGGCTGTTAGACTGACTACACGTGCTTGGTCCGTAGATATTAAGCAAACTATGCTCATTAGCATAAACTCTAACCTTTTAACTGTACAGTTTATGACTTTTCTATTTTGTCCTGCCATATATATATTTTTAAAATATTTAAACATTATGAACTTCATGTTTAAAACTATTTGTATCCTAAATGAATTTTATCCAAATGTCTAAATGCATTTTAGCCACGGCTACATAATGATCCCATAGACTTCCAGCAACTGGGCTAAACTAGGCTAATGCCGTGTGCTTTACACAGGAGCTACTAATGATCCCATAGACTTCCAGCAACTGGGCTAAGCTAGGCTAATGCCGTGTGCTTTACACAGGAGCTACTAATGATCCCATAGACTTCCAGCAACTGGGCTAAGCTAGGCTAATGCCGTGTGCTTTACACAGGAGCTACTAATGATCCCATAGACTTCCAGCAACTGGGTTAAGCTAGGCCAATCTCACTGTCCAATGTACCTTCAAACTGCACGCAGATGTAAAAAGGAATCCACAGGTTTGTAAACATGACACATTGTAAAAACCCTGAAAACAAAACTACCTCTTTAACAAACTTCCTGCCAAATGACAGGAGAAATAATTTCTCTCACAAAAGATACCCATCCATCCATCCATTATCCAAACCGCTTACCCTACTCTTAGGGTTGCGGGGATGCTGTAGCCTATCCCAACAGTCATTGGCCGGCAGGCGGGGAGACACACTGGACAGGCCACAAGGCCATCACACACACACACACACACACACACACACACACACACACACCCCTAAGGACAATTTAGTACGGCCGATTCACCTGACCTACATGTCTTTGGACTGTGGGAGGAAACCCACGCAGACACGGGGAGAACATGCAAACTCCACACAGAGGACAACTCAGGACGACCCCCAAAGTTGGACTACCCCAGGGCTCAAACCCAGGACCTTCCTGTTGTGAGGTGACCGCGCTAACCACTGTGCCACTGGTGCTGCCCTCACACATGATATCTAACACATAACTTGGTTTTTTCATTCCAACACAGATTTATTCTCATCAACGAGAAAGAGCGGTAGAGAAAGAGAAAGGTCTTAATTTAACTTTGGTTCCGTCTTACTCAACCCTCCATCTCTCTCTCTCTCTCTACCTCCCCACCTCTCTCTTTACCTCCTGGCTCTCTCTGTACCTCCCCCTCTCTACCTCTCTCGTGTTTGGAGACATAGCAGACATTGGTTTGCTCTAAACACATCGGTCCCTCTTTCTCGACAATGATGCAATATTTCTCAAGAAGCTCTCTCTCCCTTTTGTCTTTCTCTCTTCCCTCTTAACCTTTCTTTCTCTTGCTCTGACCTTTTTTCCAAACCATGGTTTCCTCCCTCTCTCTCTCTCTCTCTCTCTCAGACAACAAGTATCATTTGTGAGAACTGTGCTGATGCCAAGACCATGAATACATTTATGACAAGGATGAGGACAGTTATCATACTGAGTAGACAGCTCACCATGAACCAATCTCTCTGTCTAACACACACACACACACACACACACACACACACACACACACACACACACACACACACACACACACACACACACACGTACGTCAATGAGCAAGCTGTTTATAACAGAGATTGTAGCTGTGGTGGAGAAATAACCACAGAGTCAAGAGCAGTTTTCTTTTTAACTGTGAGGGTCATCTTTACCAGATACTGACTCACTGAACTACTTACATATGGCTGGATGGACGGATAGATGGAGGGAGGGAGGGATGAGTGATGGGCAGATGGATGAATGTTGATTGGGTGGATGATGGCTAGGTGGACGAATGACGTATGGATGATTATGGATAGATGGTGGATGGGTGACGGATAGGTGGATGAATGGATGATGGATGGGTGGATGTATGGATGGAGACAACTGCTGTAGAAGATATCAGAGTCCAGCTGGTGTGTGGATGGATGGGTGGATGAATGGGAAGTAATATGAAACCTTGTTTATCAATGGAGAGGGATTCTCTTTCCCCTTGCCACCCTTACACGGAGTGTCAGAGGTCAGGTGGTGTTACACAACATCCCTGCATTTGGAGGGATGTTGTGTAACAGCATTACACAGCATCTTCACATATGTGTCAGAGGAGGGAGGGTCAACGAAGCGTTCTGCTGCTCAGAGAGGGTCAATGAAAGATAGCCGAAATCACATTCATCAACTCCTTTCACAGTCAAAACTCAGTTTGTCCTCCAGCCAAACTGAGTTTAATCTGTCAAATGTCTTCTGCTGTGCTGAAGAGGTCATTTCTGACACACCATTTCGGTTCCAGCGTCCTGATTCTGAACATAAAGGATAGGTTTATCACTCACTTGACCGCCAAACAAGTTACAAACTCATCATCTGCAGAGCTGAACTGAGAAGGATCTGAACAAGTAAAGCAAACCAACACGTTTTGATGGGAAATCATGCTGGATTGGGTGAAATCCTGCTGGTTTGGGTGACTGGGTGCTATCCTGCTGGTTTGGGTGACTGGGTGTAATCATGCTGGTTTGGGTGACTGGGTGTAATCATGCTGGTCTGGGTGACTGGGTGAAATCATGCTGGTTTGGGTCTAGGATGGTTCAACTGACTGTCCTCATGATAAATTCAACAAAAAACAGGGAGCATTACATGGCGGCTTTCTAACAACGTCATGAGCATGTGTGAGCTGTCTACATCATATGAAGGCATCAAACCCGGTGAGTGCCATGTGGTGTCCAGAGACTGAGACCAGTAAGATATGCACTGTAGAAAACAGTTGTTTTTACAGTAAAAAACTGGCCGCTGTGGTTGCCAGAACTTTACCGTAATAACTACAGTAGAACTAGACTATATTATTATACAGTACGATATTACTACACTACACTATATTACTATACTATACTATATTATTATTATACTATACTACTATACTATATATGCCCCTGCTGCCGATCGACCCGGTCACGGCTCTTTTCTGTCCTGGTCCCACAGTGGTGGAATGAACTCCCCACTGATGTAAGGACAGCGGAGTCACTGCCCATCTTTCGACGCAGGTTGAAAACTCACCTCTTCAAGAACTACAACCCTGTTACTCGCTCTTAGCACTTCTTGTATTCACTCATTTAAAAAACAAAAAAATCTCTTGCGCTTTTATTTTAGCACTGGTTTTGTTCTTAGATGCTTGTTTAGATGCACTTATGACCTCTGATGACCAGTAGTTCTCCTGATTTCCTACATTAAATGATGCACTTATTGTGAGTCGCTTTGGATAAAAGCGTAGGCTAAATGACTGGAATGTAATGTAAGGTGATGTAATGTAACACTTCCTGGGTGAGGGGCGCCGGCCAAACCATACCTTATGTAAGCCCTCAAACTTGTGGCGAGCAGGTGACCTGAGGCTGCTGTCTGATTGGTTTCTTCAGATTTTCCAGGGGGCGCAGTTCTGAGCACCCCAGACACTCCCACTTTTATTGGCAGTGAATTGGTATTGTTTTAATATTTTTTGATCTAATGTGATTGGACATTCTTGTGGCTGTCAATCATGTTCACACCCACCACCACGCCTCGTCTCGAATGTCAATCATCCACCGTCTACCAACCCTGATAAAATCTATAGGCTACAAGGTCCTTCTTAATAACTCTGTGACTGGGTGGACATTAAAGCAGCTGCCAGGTGCGCTGCGCCAAGCTAAATTGCCCCCCCCCCAAATTTTTTTTTTTAGCACCGGCCGCCACTGGTAGAGAGATATGTAGATGGATGGATACACAGATGTGTGTGGATGGTGTGGCTGGGTTGCCGTGTTAGCGCTCACAGCTGGCCAAATAGTTTTAATTGTGTACGTCAACACTGCCAGGAAAGCTCCGAGGAGTTCTGGAAGAGAAACAGACGAGGCAGAGTCAGACGGGGAACACGAAAGGAAAAGAAACGAGAGTGTTTAACACAGCTGAGTGTTAGCACGCCATTTTAGCCATCATGATTGCACACATGCACGTACATGTACACACACACACACACACACACACACACACGCTTGAGTCAGAGGCTTTTACACCGGGGGTGTTGGGGGGTCTTGAATCACACACACGGTGTTTGAAGTGTCTGCTGCATGAGTTTTTTGAGTGTGTGAGTGAGTGAGTGAGTGAGTGAAAGCTTCAGGGCCTTGAATCACCCTTGATCCTTTGAGGTGTCATAGCGGTGAGTCTGGAGAATGTCTGAACAGAAGCATGTAGACACACACACACACATAGATGCACGTAACTAAGGTGTGTGAAATGAAACTATGAGACCTTGAATTCCCTTGTGTGTGTTTATTGTGTGTATTATTCCCTTGTGTGTGTATTGTGTGTGTGTGTGTGTGTGTACTGCATGTATTCTGTGTGTATTGTGTGTGTATTGTGTGTGTGTGTGTGTGTGTGTGTGTGTGTGTACTGAGACCTGAATCCCCCTGTGGTTTGAACTGTGACAGCAGATGTATTTGCAGCAGACACCACCTTTCACTAGTCACCATGCTACCCTACGTCTGTTCTCAAGGGGAGTCATGGGGAGACGAGTCAGGAAAACTTCATCTTGCT